>SJYV01000102.1:0-10667 GCA_006410875.1 Neotragus pygmaeus | reverse complement strand
GGTCTCCTAATCAGGCCCTGGGCTATGGGGTGGGAGGCAAACCTAGAAACTCTGGAAACTCTGGGGTTCTCGTGGGGCTTTTGGCATCAGTAGTCACTGGAAGTAGTGAGCCAAAATGAGACCACTGTCTGTGGTCGCTCCCTGTGTTCCTGGGTGGTGTGGTGGTGTTTGGGGTTTGGGTGAGCCAGCTGTGTGTTCTGTCCCCAGAGATTGTGAAGTGAATGAAAGAAATGCCAAATTCTAGTCAATATTCATTGACTTTATGAGGTTTACTAGGTGATAGGCCTGCCCCTAACATTTGCAGGGCTGTAAGACGACAGAGTATCAGATCTAATCCCTTGAATCTATTCGTCAACTATGGACAAACCATGGAAGGAGGTTCCTAACATTGTACAGGAGGCAGTGACCAAAACCATCCCAAAGAAAAAGAAATGCAAGAAGGCAAAATGGTTGTCTGAGGAGGCTTTATGAATAGCTGAGGAAAGAAGAGAAGCAAAAGGAAAGGGAGAAAGGGAAAGATATACCCAACTGAATGCAGAGCTACAGAGAGTAGCAAGGAGAGATAAGAAGGCCTTCTTAAATGAACGATGCAAAGAAATAGGGGAAAGCAATAGAACGGGAAAGACTAGAGATCTCCTCAAGAATATTGGAGATATCAAGAGAACATTTCATGCAAGGATGGGCATGATAAAGGACAGAAACAGTAAGGACCTAACAGAAGGAGAAGATTAAGATTAAGAAGAGGTGGTAAGAATCACAGAAGAACTATACAAAAAAGGTCTTAATGACTGGATAACTATGATGGTGTGGTCACTCACCTAGAGCCAGACATCCTGGAGTGTGAAGTCAAGTGGGCCTTAAGAAGCATTACTATGAACAAAGCTAGTGGAGGTAATGGAATTCCAGTTGAGTTCAAATCCTAAAAGATGATGCTGTTAAAGTGCTGCACTCAATATGTCAACAAGTTTGGCAAACTCAATAGTGGCCACAGGACTGGAAAAGGTCAGTTTTTATTACAATTCCAAAGAAAAATAATGCCAAAGAATGTTCAAACCACTGTACAATTGCACTCATTTCGCATGCTAGCAAGGTTATATTCAAAATCCTTCAAGCTAGGGTTCAATGGTACAGGAACTGAGAACTTCCATATGTTCAAGCTGGCTTTCAAAGGGGCAGAGAAACCAGAGATCAAATTGCCAATGTTCATTGGATCATGGAGAAAGCAAGAGAGTTCCAGAAAAACATCTACTTCTGTTTCATTGACTATGCTAAAGCCCTTGACTGTGTGACTCACAACAAACTGTGAAAAATTCTTAGACAGGAGTATCAGACTACCTTACCTGTCTCCTGAGAAACCTGCATGCAGGCCAAGAAGCAACAGTTAGAACCAGACATGGAACAATGGACTGGTTACAAATTGGGAAAGGAGTACGACAAAGCTGTGTATTGTCACCCTGCTTATTTAACTTCTATGCAGAGTACATCATGTGAAATGCCAAACTGGATGGAGCTCAAGCTGGAATCAAGATTGCCAGGAGAAATATCAACAACCTCAGATTTGCAGATGACATCACTCTAATGGTAAAAAGTAAATAAGAACTAAAGAGCCTCTTGATGAGGGGAAAGGAGAAGAGTGAAAAAGCTCACTTAAAACACAGCATTCTAAAGATGCAGATCATGGCATCCGGTCCCACCACTTCATGGCAAATAGAAGGGGAAAAAGCAGAAGCAGTGGCAGTTTATTTTCTTGGATTTAAAAATCAAGAAATGGACAGTGGATGGTGACTGGAGCCATGAAATTAAAAGATGTTTGCTCCTTGGAAGGAAAGCTATGGCAAACCTAGACAGTCTACTAAAAAGCAAAGACATCGATGCTGACAAAGGTCTGTGTAGTCAAAATTACGGTTTCCCCAGTGTTTCTAAAACTATGGATGTGCGAATTGGAACATAAAGAAGGCTGAGTGCTGAAAAATTGATACTTCTGAATTCTGGTGCTGGAGAAGACCCTTGAGAGTCCCTTAGACCACAAGGGGATCAAACCAGTCAGTCCTAAAGGAAATCAGTCCTGAATATTCATTGGAAGGACTGACGCTGAAGCTCTAACACTTTGGCCACCAGATGGGAAGAGCTGACTCATTGGAAAAGACCCTGATGCTTGGGAAGATTGAAGGCAAAAGGAGAAGGGGGCGGCAGAGGATAAGATAGATAGCAGCACTGATTCAGGGAACATGAATTTGAGCAAACTCTGGGAGATAGAGGAGGACAGAGGAGCCTGGCATGGTACAATCCATGGGGTAGAGAAGAGAAGCATAGAACTTCAGTTCAGTTCAGTCGCTCAGTCGTGTCTGACTCTCTGCGACCCCATGAATTGCAGCACGCCATGCCTCCCTGTTCATTACCATCTCTCGGAGTTCACTCAGTCTCACGTCCATCGAGTCCGTGATGCCATCCAGCCATCTCATCCTCGGTCATCCCCTTCTCCTCCTGCCCCCAATCCTTCCCATAGAACTTAGCAACTTCAAAACAACAGCAAAGCCAGATATACCATTGGAGACCTACCTACCAGATATTTAAATATTTACAGTTTATAAATACATACATTGTTTAAACATTTACTACATACATATTTAAATAAATAGACAAACCTAGACAGTGTATTGAAAAGCAGAGACATTACTCCTCCAACAAAGGTTCGCATGGTCAAGGCTATGATCTTCCAAGTGGTCACATACAGTTATGTGAGCTAGACCATAAATAAGGCAGAATGCCAAACAATTGATGCCTTTGAACTGTGGTGCTGGAGAAGACTCCTGAAAGTCCCTTGGACATCAAGGAGATCAAACCAGTCAATCTTAAGCAAGATCAACCTTGAATATTCACTGGAAGGACTGATGCTGAAGCTGAAGCTCCTGTCTTTTGGTGTGAACAAAGGACTCATTATAAAAGTCCCTGTTTCTGGGAAAGACTGAGGGTAGAAGGAGAAGAGGGCGTCAGAGCATGAGATGGCTGGACGGCATCACCAATTCAGTGAACGTAAACTTGTGCAAACTCTGGGAGATGGTGAGGGACAAGGGGCCTGGCATGCTGCAGCCCATGGGGTTACAGAGTTGGACACAACTGGGAGACTGAACAACGACAATCCTGCCAACCTGGTAAATACCCTTTACAACAAGAATTGAATTATAATTTCTTGGGTTCCTGGTAGTTCCTGGGTAGGAAGGGCCAGTCCTCAGCCCCCACCCAAGTCTGCCCGCTTCACATCCCAGCTCTGTGCCACACTCCCAGGGCTTTGAAGGTATGACTGCAAACACTCCAGCCAGAGCATCCTTGTTCCATCCACACACCCTGCAAACAGCCAACGTTTGGTCAGTTCTTGGGCCTAAAGTATACACTCCGGAGTACGGGCCTTCGTGGGAAGTGGATCAGGGAAAGAGGCCCCGTGAGGCTTGCAAGCGGGACTGGGGTCCCTTGAGTAGGGTAACCTGGGTCCCAGGTACTGAGAGAGTAGTCTTCTTACTGTATGGGGGCAAGGGCAGAAGGACAGAACCAGAGCAGGGCCTTACGGGTTCTCTGAAGTGTGCTGGAAGCCAAGGACAAGGGCCTTTCTTGCCCAGGTCCAAGGTCCACCTGGTGTTGATGTGGGTGTTGGTGTTCGTGTTGGACCCACCTGGCCGCCAGTGTGCTCCTTCTGACAACTGGGGGAGCTCTCTAGATGGATTTGGATAGATTTCCACAGGGAGGTTGAATATAACACCGTATGTCTTCAGCATCTATGAAGATGATACATAGATGCATAGTTTGTTATTTTTAGTTTCATTAATTGGGGAAATTAGAAATTATAGGAACTCTAGGACAGACGATAGTGCCTGGGAGTGTCCAGAGCTTTCTTCAGAGCCTCCTCGTAATGATAACTCCCTCTTTCCAAAGACTGTGTCAGTGCTGTCCATGGGCCATTTCCTTTCATCCTGACCATAACCTTAAGAGACAGTTGCCATTATTTTCCTCATTGAATGAGAAAAAGGGGGCTCAGAGACGTTAAGCAACGTGCCCAAGATCACAGAGCTAGTGAGTAGCAATTTCAGGATTTGAACTCTAGCGGCTTCCCTGGTGCCTCGAATGGTAAAGAGTCTGCCTGTAATGTGGGAGACTGGGATTCAGTCCCTGGGCTGGGAAGCTCCTCTGGAGAAGGGAATGGCAACCCATTTCAGTATTCTTGCCTGGAGAATCCCATGGACTGAGGAGCCTGGAGGGCTGCAGTCCATGGAGTTACAAAGAGTCAGACACTTCCAAAGCACATGCTCTTCAGTGTTACACTTGAGGAGATTTTTATATGATCAACAGTTGTTTTCCCCCTAGTTATTGAGTGATAAATTCCTAGAGCCTCTTCATTTGGGTACCAGGATATCACTGGATTCAGGAAGCCAGCCACCAACTAGTTTTCCTGTGCACTCTATCTGAAGCTTGCATGCGGGCCTTCCCTTAGGTTGGGCCTTTCGTGAGAAGAAGCTGCAGAGTTGAACCAGACTGCACAACGCTTCCGTGATATGGAAATATGCCAGCTAAAGAGGGGAAGGAATTTTTTCTGTTTGGTTCCCTGCCAAACCAATTCAAGACATACATAAAATTTAAGTCTTTGATTCCCCTTATTTTTGTTTCCCCTCTGCATTTGGCTTTCCCATGAGTGGCCTCTCATTCCCTTACTATTATCTTTGATTGAATTATGAAACCGGAAGAATTTGCAGAACGAAGCCAGAGTAAATGGGTCTTGCTAATCCTGTGGTTAGAAGGTCAAATCAGCAAACACTTGGGTGTGAAGTGTCCAGGGCCAATTTCATTATGGACCCGATATGTAAAACCTGGGTGAGGAAAATTGTATTAATAACCAGAAAAGGATACCTTCAGTGCTTTTCCAGTTTCACTTATCCCAGCCCACTCTAGAGCACACTGCAGAAATTCAGCTCCCTAGTAAGAAAGTCGTCTACCTTTCTGACCCAGCTTTCTCATCAGGCAACATTATTCTTTATTAAGTCTCACAAATATTCTTGGGGCATTAGCAAGGCAGAAGCTCTGCCTCCAAAGAACAAAGTTCCCAGGCCATATTCTATTTTGTTTTTACTTAGAAAATCTATGGCTGCAAGACTTGGAATTATTGGATACATATGGCATTACTGGGCTTCCCAGGTGATGCTAGTGGTAAAGAACCCACCTAGCAATGCAGGAGACACAAGAGACATGGGTTCGATGCCTGGGTTGTGAAGATCCCCTGGAAAAGGCATGGCAACCCACTCCAGTGTTCTTGCCAGGAGAATCTCATGGACAGAAAAGCCTGGTCCATGCAGTTGCAAAGAGTTGGACACAACTGCAGTTGACTTAGCACAGCACAGTACATAAAGAGAAGAGTCAAAGAAAAGTCTCCATGGTAGACTGAAGAATTGTTTCCATTGTTTTTTTTTTTTTTTACCCCTCCCTGAATTTATGTCCTCTTTCTTCTGAGTAGATGTGGAGAATATTTTTGTGCCTCAAATGATGTGTTTGGCCATGTGATTTGATTGGGCAGTGGGATTTTAGTGAATGTGATGCAAACAAAAAATTGAAATGCATTTGTGTGATTAGGTCTGTCCTCTTGTACTTCGGTTGTCACCACGAGAATGTGTCCTAATTCCTGTTCATCCACAAAGAAAAAGGGGATGTAAGGAGCAGACCCACCCCAAACCTGCAGCCTGGAGTCAGGTTCAGCACAGAGCCTACCCGCAGATGTGGGAGCCAGAGGAATATGAATGCTTACTGGTGAAGCCACCGGTTTGGAGTACTTTGTTTGGCATCANCATCCACAAAGAAAAAGGGGATGTAAGGAGCAGACCCACCCCAAACCTGCAGCCTGGAGTCAGGTTCAGCACAGAGCCTACCCGCAGATGTGGGAGCCAGAGGAATATGAATGCTTACTGGTGAAGCCACCGGTTTGGAGTACTTTGTTTGGCATCAATATTATTGCAAGCTAACAGTTTGTATTAGTCAAGATTCTTGAGAGAAACAGAACTAATAGGATATATACATAGAGAGATACCTAGGAGATTTGTTATGAGGGATTGATTCAGGTGATCACGGAGAGTGAGATCTGCTACCATGATCTGCTGTCTGCAAGCTAAAGGCCCAGGAAAGGTGTCTGAATCCAAGGGCCTGAGAATCAGGAGAACCATGTCTGAAGGCAGGAGAAGAAGGAGTTCCTAGCTCAGGCAGAGAGAAATTTCATCCTTCTTCTGCCTCTTTGCTCTGTGTGGGCCAATGGACTGAGTGGTGCCCACCCACACTGGCAAGGGCACTGTTCTCAGTCTACAGACTCAAGTACTAATCTCTTCCGGAAACACCCTCACAGACACACACAGAAATCACGTTATTACCAACTATATGGGTATTGCTTAACCCAGTCAAGTTGACACATAAAATTAACTATCACACAGTCCATTAGAGACTAGCAAAATTCATATCCTTTATTCTGTTAACACAACTCAGGAAAGCAGGACTGCCCACACCACAGCTCCATTATGTGGCTTTGAGGAGTCTCTAGTTGATCAAGTAGACCTACAGTGGGGCTCTTCTTGCAGAAACTCAAACGATGAGATCTGATACTATATAATTTAAGGAAAACGTTTAAGGCTGAACAATGACCATCTAAGAAAGTTGGCCTGGCAGGGAGAGGAGGGAGTGAAATGTAGCGGTCATGAACAGGGCTGTGAAGTTTCCAGCTGAGGTAAAATCATGAAATAAACACGGAGAGAGAAAAGGAACATTGTATGTATATTCTCCAGGACTACATTTCTTCAAGGAGGTGAGTAAATGGTTTGAGTGTGTGTGTATGCCAGGCTGTTTTTCTTGATTCTTTTCCTCTCTGGCTGCAGATTTATTAGAAAGTATCCCTCCTTTTGTAAACTGGTATTTGAATGACCTCCTGAAGCTGACACCTCCTTGGAGCTGACAATATATTTGGCCTCTGTGCCTGGGCCTCTATTTTCTCTTTCTGCATTCACTTTCTGGGTGATCCCATTCAGTCCCATGGCTGTAGATCCCATCTTGATCCAGATGAATTAAAAATATATCTATCTCCAGCCAGTGCTCCCCCCCTGAACTCCAACCTGTTATATACATCTATCAACTGGAGGGCTTCACTGACCATGGTTATCACCCAAAACATGTCCCACATTAAACTGATATTCACCCCTTAAGTAATCTCTGTCCGTCCTTCCATCTTAGTGAATAGAAATTCCATCTTTCTGACTGCTCAAGCCAAAACCAAGGAGATCAAACCAGTTCATCCTAAAGGAAATCAGTCCTGAGTATTCACTGGAAGGACTGATGCTGAAGCTGAAGCTCCAATACTTTNTCCATCTTAGTGAATAGAAATTCCATCTTTCTGACTGCTCAAGCCAAAACCAAGGAGATCAAACCAGTTCATCCTAAAGGAAATCAGTCCTGAGTATTCACTGGAAGGACTGATGCTGAAGCTGAAGCTCCAATACTTTGGTCACTTGATGCAAAGAACTGACTCATTAGAAAAGACCCTGATACTGGGAAAGACTGAAGGCAGGAGAAGAAGGGGACAACAGGAGATGAGATGGTTGGATGGGATCACCAACTCAATGGACAAGAGTCTGAGCAAACTCTGGGAGACAGTGAATGACAGGGAAGCCTGATGTGCTGTGGTCTCTGGAGTCACAAAGAGTCAGACACAACGGAGCAACTGAACAATAAGTACGTTATGCCTTTGCTTCCCATTTCACTCACAGTAAAAGGCAAAGTCCCTGCTCTGAGAATATAAGGAGCCCACATCCTCCCTGCCTTCTGCTCTTCTGCTTTTCTCCTTTTCCATGTCACTTTGTCTGCTGAGTTCCTCATTTTTCTTGAGTGTGTCAAGCTCGTTCCTGTCTGAGTGTGTTCATCCTTGCTTTCCCTGCTGTCTGGACCACTCTTCCTTCCTCAAGACTCAAGTTAGTTTCCTTGTATTTTTCAAGTCTTTACTCAAAAATCCTATTCTTGATTAAAAAGTGAGCAGAAGACCTGAATAGACATTTTCCTGAAGAAGACATGCAGATGGCCAAAGGGCACAAGAAAAGATGCCCAACATGGTTGCTTATCAGAGAAATGCCAATCTAAACCTCAGTGAGGTTATCACCTCACATCTACCAGAAGGGTCACTGTTAATAAGAACATAAACAACCAATTTTGGCTAGGATGTGGAGAAAAGGGAGCACTTGCTCGCTTTTGGTGGAAAAGTAAATTGGTATAACCATGTGGAAAACAGCATGGAGCTTCCTCAAAAGCCTAAAAAATAGAATTAGTGTATGACCCAGCAATTCCACTCCTGAGCATACATAAAGAAAATGAAAGCACTAATTTGAAAAGATACATGCACCCCGATATTCATAGTACCATTATTTATAATAGCCAATATATAGAAGCAGTCTGTGCCTAGTAACAGATGAGTGGATAAAGAAGGTGTTGTCAATGGAATACTACTTAGCCATAAAAAAGAATTTAATTTTGCCATTTGCAACAACATGGATGGATCTGGAGGATATTATGCTTAGTGAAACGTCAGACATAGAAAGACAAATACTATATGATATCACTTATGTGTGAAATCTAAAACATAAAACAAACTATTGAAAGTAACAAAGAAAAAACAGACTTACAGATAGAACAAACTGGTGGTTACTAGTGGCAAGAGGGAATGAAAGATGGGGTCAAGGCAGGGGTGGAGGAGTAAGAAATACTAACTACTATGTATAAATGCTACAAGGATATATTTGAAAGACAGACAATATTTTATAATAACTATAAATGGAGTGCATGCATGTGTGGGTCTCCCACATTGCAGGCAGATTCTTTACCACCTGAGCCACCGGGGTAGCCCGTAAATGGAGAATAACTTTTAAAAATTGTGGATCACTCTGTTGTGTACCTGAAACGTATATTGTTATAAGTCAACTCTACCTCCATAATAAATTAAAAAGATGATCATACAGTGAGGAGGTACTCAACAAACACTTCACAAACAAATGAATGAGTTGGGTTGCTCAGGGAAATGATATTCCATTTGATGATGCCCTTGCTTGGTCACACTCTACCCCAGGCATGAATCCAGCCAGCACACACCACCTCCATCAGCATCTCGTATGATGTTGGCACTCCACTGACCGTGTGCCAGGTTGCACACCCTTCTGAAGCAACCTTTTGAATTCATCCAGGCTTGGAGAGCGTTTCCCCTGTACTCTGGCCCCAACTCAGAGGGACTTGGGGTGGTCCTGCTAATTAGACCCTCCAAGGCTTCTGGGCAATTTGAAGTCTCAGGACAATTGAGGAAGATGGGCCCAGGGCTGGAAGATGACACTAAGTGTCTATAAGGGCCCAGCTCCCTCTGTGCTGACCGAATCAGTGAAGGACCACCTGGTGATGCCTCCCAGACACCGCCTGGCGTAGGAAGGGATACCAGAAAGTGAAATGAGTTAAAGAAATGAATATGTTTAGATTTTTTTATAGCAACAATGTTTGATTGGAGTTGGAGCAGAGTAAAACTAGCCCAAACAACTGGAGGGTCGTGGGTGGTCTCTGAACTTTGAGGGATGTAACTACATGTAATGGGGTGAAATTGAGCAAAGGAAAATGCTTTCACAGGGAAACTGATTATATGGGTCCTAAGGAAGTGGTAAAACCCCTCCCTGAAGTCATGCTGGGCTACTTTGGGCGAAGCGCCCGCCAGACACACGGTGGAGGGGGTGGGGGCTGCCTTGCCCAGCTGCATGGCTTCCTGTATCCCCACAAAGTCCCGAGAAGGCTGCTGAGCCTTTTTCTTGAAAGAGCCTCAGTTTTAGACCAGGGTTGGGAAGTTTGATCTGAAAATGCATTTTAAGGAGATCGTGTGGGGACTTTTTAGCATTTCCTAAGTATATAATCAAGAAATAGAAATGTTTCTCTTCTCTAAGAACAATCTAGAAGCATCTAGTGTAGCTGGGGAGACACTGTGCTTAAAAACCAGCAAGACTTCTAAAGACCAGGAGATCTCCCAGAGTGCACCTCAGAACCTCATGGTGGAGTTTGTGTTTTGAATTCCTCTTACGTGGACCTGAGTCTCATGAGGATCCTGTTGGGAATTTCTAGTTAGATTTGGGGTAAGAACAGGAGACAGTGGGAAAGAAATGTGCCCTTTATCAACACGCATGTGGGGATATGTGGTGGAGGGGGTTTTTTCTTCTTCCCGACTTGTTCAAGAAAACAAAGTACTTGAAATGATAGCCCTCAGTCACAGGGTGTTTTGCTTGGCCAATATAGGCTTTTTACAAAACTCTGAGCCAATATTTAAAAATTGGGAGATTTCACATAAATATCTGAAATTTTAGAATATCCTACCAGTTCAGAAGGCCCAGGAGCTCCAGTCTGCACCCACACCCGACCCGGCAGCTGGGCGGCCATGCTCCCCTCTGTGAGGTCACAGCTCCGCACCTAACCTCAGACCTGCCAGGCAGGCCTCAGACTTTACCGTTTGCTGCCTTGTCTCAGGAGGGCTGGAATTTGCCACTCCTGAAATAAAGTAATCTTTTATTTCAAGAAGTAAGCATGGGAATTTGAAAGTTAAAACAGTTGCTTCATAGCGCAAATAAATTATCCACAAGACC
>SJYV01000100.1:0-11726 GCA_006410875.1 Neotragus pygmaeus | reverse complement strand
GACTGAATTGACTTAGCAGCATGTATACATATACATATACATATGTATATATTTCAAAGATTTCATTAGAATCTTTCATATAAGATATTTCTAAACCCAAGAATTAATTGAAACTTCATTCTTTCTAAACCACATTTTGGGAACATATATTAACTATAAAGATCAAGCTTCCTACTCCACTATCTTGCTAATACCATATTATATAAGTTCAGTGAGGTTTTTCATTGGAAAAGACCCTGATGCTGGGAAAGACTGAAGGCAAGAGGAGAAGAGGATGACAGAAGATAAGATGATTAGATGGCATCAATGACTTAATGGATATGAGTTTGAGCAAACTCTAGGAGATGGTGAAGGTCAGGGAAGCCTGGTACGTTGCAGTCCATGGAGTTGCAGAGTCAGACACACCTGAGTGACTGANGGATGACAGAAGATAAGATGATTAGATGGCATCAATGACTTAATGGATATGAGTTTGAGCAAACTCTAGGAGATGGTGAAGGTCAGGGAAGCCTGGTACGTTGCAGTCCATGGAGTTGCAGAGTCAGACACACCTGAGTGACTGAACTGGACTGAACTGAACTAACATAATATTAGTTATGACTTCAGACATGACTTAGTGACTGGACAACAACAACTTTTGTTGTGTTGCCAACTTTGGTTATTTCTTTGGAGAATACTTGAAATTATAAACTGAAGAAAATACTTTATTTTCAAAAATGTCTTGAATTTATGTGTCTATTTTACTCATTTTTTTTTTAAACCAGAAACATATCGTGGTTTTGCTTGTTGTTCTCAGTCATAAAAGGCTCTAGTATAGGGTGTGGTATATTGCATCATTTTACTGTCCACATATTCTTTTGTGCAGCATCCTGTTTGTTGAGAGAAGGTATTTTTCAGACTAAAATACATGAACAAAACTCAGTAACCCAGAGGGAGTATGGCTTCAAGTACGTAAGATAAAGTTTATCAAACAGCTTTGTACCTGCTTACTTCAAAAGAAATAAATTTATATGCAGGAACTCATCTTTCTGTAGTTGAACAATACAAAGGTAAGAGATTCTTATTCTTACTATTTTACTGATACTATAAATGTCAGTTTTTAATCTCCCATTCCCCAAAGATAACATTTTAACTTTATTTGCTTTGCCTGATCAGTTGTCCAAATGGTAATATTGGGATCTTATGTCTTTTTTTTCTTGGGAATTTTCCGAATTATGATTGATTTTATATTTTGAATTTGTACAGCTCCCAGAAAGTGTTTTAATAAGTGATCATTTTGTAAAATATTGTATACTTAAAATTCATAAATAGTGTCCTCTGTAATGAGTGATCATTTGATGCCTGAGACAGTTGTCAAATGTTTTGCTGTTATTCTTTTACTCTTTACTGACAAGAAGGAAAATTGCAAATGAAACCAAAAAAATCCAACTTACTTCTAGTTGTTCCATATAATATTTTGCTTTGGCTTTGAAAAATGATCATTTTATAATAATACACTGCTTTTTCCCAGTTATAAAAGATAATCTTAATCTTTTAGGCAAATATTTTGGAAAATATAGAAACAGATAATAATTCAGTAACATTATCTAAAATACCTTTATTCAGAGAAATTCTGAGAACATTTTGGTATAGGAATTTTCAGTTTTTCTTTCCTTTAAAATATACATGGTTCTCATAAAATTGAAACCATAAGGCATTATAATTTTATATCTACATTCTACTTTGTTCATTCAACATCATAGCATGAAAACTTTTCCTTCTCCTTAAATGTATTATGATAGCATGTTTCATACTATTAGTATTTGCACATAATTTAATTAACAAATATTCTATTATTAGATTCTGGTATTATTTCATAAATGTTAACTTCTTTAAATAATGCACAGTAAATCATGGTTCATAAATCATGTGTATGTTTGATTATGCCCTTAGCTATATTCTCAGACATTAAATTACAAGTTAAAGTGTATGTATCTAAGAATATTGCTATAAGTACTGCACATATACATGTAATGACATAATTGTATCAAGAAATTAGTCACATCCTCTACTAGACACTAAAAATTACAAGGCATAGTGAATTTAGAAGTGAGGCCTAAATGGGTTACAATGTGTAACACATTGATCTGCAAAACTAAATAAATACAGGGAGTTAATTAACTTCTAAACTTTTTAGCAAGCAAAGGGTAAAAGGTGACTTTAGTGGAGATGTAATTTGTATTATGAGTGATAGAAAGCCAACAGTACTTCTTTAGATGACAGGCCTCCTAAAGGAGGAGGACTGATACTCTATAACATATAAAATAATTTACAATTATTAATATATGCACTATTTGCTTAAGCATGCATTTATTGCATAGTTTCTTTTAAAAATCATGAATATAAGCTGCTAGCAACAAATCAAAATGCATTTCTATAAAGTTAATTATATGGAAGATTGGCGTGATTTGTTCAAACTGTTCACTTGCTTCTGGCCTCTAAAAAATATGTGTAAAATTAAAATTTTGGATATAGCACAAGTGCAGATGGGGTGGCTATATTTCTTTAAAATACTTAGCTTTGAGAAGTGTGTGTCAACTGACATTTTATTAAGTAATGAGATATAGAGTGTTAGAGGTCATGTACTGTAGATCCAAAATAATCACACAGCAAATTTGCTTATAGGGTGTGTGTGTGTGTGTATGTGTGTGTGTGCATGTGTGGGTGTGCAAGCTTAGGGAGAGGAATGATATTAAGAGAGTATCTACAACTCCAGAATCTCTGAGTTTTATCCTTTGCATATTCACAAAGAAATTATATGTACACAAAGACCAGAAACGAACATTTTTTTAAAGCATAAATGTGCTCTGACCTTAGATTGAAATGCAGTTAACACAGAGGTGTTCTAGGGGTCTAGAAACCAGGGAACTAATTTGTCATTTGTTTTTACTCATATTCAGTGGATTTGAATCTTCTTTTTAAAAAATACTGTTAAATAAAAAGTGCCAAGCATAGGAAAAAAGCTTGTGAACAACAGAGCAGGTGTGTAAGATTCTTAGACTCACCTGTCCTGGGCCTTCTCTATTGTTTGCATATAAAGTAGTATACAATTTTTACCTTTTAACATTGTGGTGGCCATCAGTTCTTTCAAAAGGTTTTTAAGTGGTTAACAAGCAGAAGTGTTTATCTGCCTTGTCCAGTGACTGGCTTGTCCCATGAAATATAAACTCCATAAGTACTAGCAGTTAGGATTACTTTCTATGGAATCAAAGGAGAATAAAAAGCCAGGAATATCACAGGGCACTTAATATTATTACAGACACATGCAGTGTTCCAACTGAATAGTTATGTCTGAAGCTGTTCATTCCCTATGTCACAGAGGATGTGAAAATAATCATGCAGATGTATTATTTTAAAACAAGATGGCATCAATATAGTTCTCTTTTCACACAAACTAAGATAAGAAAATATAAAATTATTTAAATAAAAAGGAATGGATATTTATGTATCTTACAAAATTATATGCATAAATTAACACATTTAAATATCATTTATGATTCCTTGAGATTAAAATTTACCTTTCAGAGGAAATTCAAGGACAAGTATTTTATGGTTACTACATGCAGAAAAAAAAAAAAGATTATAGTCTTGTGTATAACATTTCATTTTCTAAGTCTATTAAATTATTTCCTGCAGTGTGCTTTCATTATTTAAAATTCTATTTCATCCTTCAGAATCAACCACTGTTTCCTCTCTTCTCTCAGTTCCAAGTTTCTCTCACAAGCAGTTGCTAATTAGGAGAGCCTCTGGCCTCAGGGCTCTGTGCAAAATCCTGTTTGTTAGCACTGGGTGAATTAGTGGAATCTGAAGAATAAAAAGAAAGTAAAAACTAGATCATGGGGAGAATGTAATCTTTTGCTTCTACATAAGCCTGGCAAATAATTTACAGTTTGTTTACTTTTCATTTTTTATTGTTAATAACAGTAAGGTAAAAGAGAAATGGTGTACAAATTACTGACATAAACACAAACAACCATGTGGAACCAAAATTTCAGATGATCTCAAAAACACTATACACAACAGGGAAGAAAATAGTTCTGTACTTTCCTATTTGTAGCCACTAAATAATTAAGATTGTTAGAAAAACATAAATTGATAACTATTTGTAAAATATGAAGAGTATCCATTAGGAAAATAACATATTATGCAAAATGCAAAAAATAACTTAAAAATAAACTGCACTCTAGCAAAAACTGAGATGCAGGAAAGAAAAAGTACAAAATATATGCAATATTTAAAATAAGAGGAAAGTTAAGATGTATATAGCTATTTTGTTTAAAGACAAATAATTTCTGTTTGAAAAAAGAATTTTTAAAAAATCTCAGAGTCACAAGCTTTATATGATGGCTATATTGAAATCATAGAAAGAATGATATGGGAGAGTTAAAAGACATATTCAGTACATAAGGACCCAGAAAACACACTCCCTGTATTTTTCCCCAACAAAGTGAAACAAACAAACAAAAAAGATTACATTTTACCTTCAAAGTTTTAAGAGAAGTCATCTTTGATTGTCAGAATAGAGAAATGTGTTTTGTCTTTCCACTTATGATATTTATTCTCTATAAGCTTAAAATTTACCTGCATTAGTAACTATTTTTATTTTCAAAATGAAGAAACTAAGGAAGAAAGGGAGAGAAAATGGGAGGACGCACAGGTGAGATTTTTTTCAACAGCATTGGCAAATGTGGGGGAGATATTCCCAAGAATTTAGTTTTCAAAATTGAGCAGTAATCTGGTGATAGGGGCTTCCCTGTTTTCTCAGCTGGTAAAGAATCCAGCAGGAGACCCTGGTTTGGTTCCTGAGTTCGGAAGATCCCTTGGAGAAATGATAGGATACCCACTCCAATTGTCTTGGGCTTCCCTGGTGCCTCTGATGGTAAAGAATCTGCCTGCAATGTGGGAGACCCAGGTTTGTCTCATGGGTTGGGACGATCCCCTGAAGGAGGGCATGGAAACGCACTCCAGTCTTCTTGCCTGGAGAATTCCCAAGGATAGCAGAGCCTGACAGGCTGCAGTGCACGCGGTCACAGAGAGTTGGAGAGGACCCAGGGCACACGCTAGAGAGGGGTCAAGGGAACAACAGAAGTGGGGCAAATATTCCAATTCGACACAATGTTTAGTCACATAGTTTGGGCTAGATTTTCTTAAATTTCTATGCTTTAGAAAAAGATTAGTTTAGGATGAACCCACAAATGACAAATGAAGTAAAAGTCATTCAGTTGTGTCAGACTCTTTGCTACCATGGAATTCTCCAGGCCAAAATACTGGAGTGAGTAGCTTTTCCCTTCTCCAGGGGATCTTCCCAACCCAGGGATTGAACCAGGGTCTCCCACATTGCAGGCAAATTCTTTACCAGCTGAGCCACCAAGGAAGCCCAAGAATACTGGAATAGGTAGCCTTTCCCTTCTCCCGTGTATCTTCCAGACTCAGGAATCGAACAGGCTTCTCCCACATTGCAGGAGGATTCTTAATAACTGAGCTATGAGGGAAGCCACATATGGTAAACACAATGGATAAATCAGAAACAGCATTGCAAGCCATTTATTTACATAGCAGAATTTAATTCTGATAAAATTAAATTATGTTAAGGTTTATGAAATGCATTAAGCTTATTTTATGCCATAGGTTTGTTATTACATAATTCTGTGTAGCTTCCTTTCTGTCCCACATTCTGTTAAATCCTTCAACATCTGACTCTAACTCTGTTTTACTTTTTTATATTAAATGAATTAGATAATCTACTAAACAAATGGGAGGAAATAGCATTAATGATATGTTGCACTTGCATTATGAAGTTAATTGGATCAACTAAATTAGTTCTTTTACATCCATGCCTGCATATGTTTTAAGATTAAAAGCAGGAAATCATCAAGAGAACTCAGATTTCTGTGATCTTCTTTCTTCATTATAAAGCAGAGGTCTGTAATGTATTTATTCCCTGAGCCACCAATGAGACCACATACCAGTAAAAAGATTGAAATTCAAAGAAAAAAAGAATGAGAAAAAAAAAAGAGAGAGAGAGAAAAGAAAAACAAGAGAAGAATCACAGAAATTTCAATAAGTCATAGAATTATACAAATCTAACTTATTTATAGAGTGACAAGCACACATCACTGTGGTCTGATTCTATTATATTCCAGGAAATAACTCATTGAGATCTTGGAAAAATCCAACGTTCAGTGTGCTGTGTAGAAGGAAAGGGCTTTACTTGAGAATAAAATCCTACTCTGGAAATCTTCTCAAGGCTTAGATTAACCTTAAATTCAAGGTGGTGTTGTTTAGTCACTAAGTCATGTCTGACTCTTTGACCTCATGTACTGTAGCCCACCAGGATCCTCTGTCCATGGGATTCTCCAGCAAGTTGGAGTTGATTTGTCATTTCCTTCTCCAGGGTATCTTCCCAACTCAGGGTTTGAAACCACATCTCCTACATTGGCAGACAGACTCTACTACTGAGTTGCTTGGGAAGCCCAAATTCAATCTCCCTGGATCCTAACAATTCTGGTTATTCCAAGGTTCTCAGTTAAGGTTAACACTAGAAATTTAACTCTAGGATGAAAGATGGAATGCCCTCTCTGTTCGCTGTCAGCACTCAATTACATAATTTAATGTCATAGACTTCATTTCACTATGAGATGTTACTTCCTACTGTACACAAGTTATCCATTATATTAAGAATGTCCCATAAAAAGTCTGATTGTAAGATTTGTATCATAATATTAATTTCATCTTGTTTTTTACATTTAGAAGCAAAAATTGATTTGGGCTCATATTCACTCTAAGTTTACAATAAGCAGCATATTTTAGTCTCTGAGTATATGGTTCTTAATTTGAATCAGTTCTAGTCATCAGTAAGTTCTATCAATGTCCATAAGAGGCAATGGGTTAAGATCTTACAGTATGCAATAACTTCATTTTATTATCATTTTAATCATTTTATTATTTTTGTTAAAGTCAATAACATTTGGTGACTGTGAGTCAATGAATTATTTTGTCTTTTACAGAGAAACGTGATGTAATTATATGACAAATTATATATAATACAAATATACTACCTTAAAGAATTTGGCTAAAATTTTCAGAAATTAATGTGTCAATCATAGTTGTAAATAATCTATACCATAGTTTAGGTATTCAGAATTATTCAAGTATATTTCTGTTTGCTTTTGTTTAATAATTTTCACTTAATATCATACTCTACATATCGTATTCCACAGTTACATCTGATTATATGATTATTTGTATGTACCTAACACATAGAATATGTGCAGCTTAAAACGAACATGTGATTTCAGTTATTGATACAGTATCTTTATGAAAACATTGTAATTTTTCTTTTTAATTAGAGGATCAATACTTTACAATATTGTGGTGGTTTTTGCCATAAATCAACATGAATCAACATTCGGTATACATATGTCTTTGCCCTCTTGAACCCATCTTTTAATACATTGTTTCTCTGATTTCTCCATGTTATATAGGCAACATATGTTACACACACACACACGCACATATATATATATTTACATGTGGCATCACCGACTCAATGGACATAAGTTTGAGTAAACTCTGGGAGTTGGTGATGAACAGGAAGGCCTGTGTGCTCCAGTTCATGGGGTCGCAAAGAGTTGGACATGAGTGAGTGACGGAACTGAACTGTTTATATATATATATATATATACACATATATATATATATGTACATATGGGGTTTTCCAGGTGGCACTAGTGGTAAAGAGCTTGCCTCCCAATGCAGGAGATGCAAGCGATGAGGGTTTGATTCCTTGGTGTGGAATGGCAACCAACTCCAGTATTCTTGCCTGGAGAATCCCATGGACAGAGGAGTCTGACAAGCTAGAGCCCATAGGGTCACATAGAGCCAGACATTACTGAAGTGGCTGAGTACAGCACACATGTACATAAATATATATAAATACATATATATACACACACACAAACATGGGTTATGTTTACTAAAAATATAGTAGACTGTCCAAATAATAACAGGAGAAAACTAATTACACTAAGCTAACCACGTCTCCACTGAGCACAGAATCAGAAGACTTTCCCCTCTGAAACGGAAAGCACCTGCAACAAAATTTCATCTGTAATAAAAGCCAAACAACTAGTTTGGAAATGAGAAAAACGGGAAAGCTTTTGAAAAGCACAAGATGAAAAAATACTTTAAAAATGGAAGAAATTAATGAAATTTTTATAAGAACTATTTTTAATTTATATATATTTGAAGGTAATGTATAGCTTTTAATTATTGATTTCCCCCACGAATCTATGTGGTGCAACTCTATTAATCAAAATACTCTTTGAGTTATCAGGATATTTCAATGGTACTCGTAAGAGTCTCATATTTTTTTTCAACTTTAGTTATTTTACAGTTTAGTTATTGGGAATGATATGCTTTTTGTTGTTACATTTATGTAAAGCAATGTAAACTTGTTACTTGTGTTTGAAAGAAAGCAGATTGAAAGACGCTCTAAATGGGGTCTGTGAGAGGGCTTCTGGCTGCTCCTGCGTGAAAGATTCAGCTTAATAGCGTGACCAGCCATCACTGAGCAGTGACAGAACATCAGTCTTGCTTTTTTCTGGGGTCCATGATACAGAGACACAAGGTAGCTCAGCTTCCCCTAGCATCCTGGGAGAGGAAATAACTCTGGCGGCTGGCCAGCTGCGGTGGAAGACTTCTTCCTGGCAAGGTCGCGCGTCTGGCTTCCGTCTCTGCAAGCCCTGCCACTCACTCCACATGTACCTTGTTGGAGGGCTTACCTGGCTACTAAACAAGGACATGTGCCATCAGCCATACGTTTCCGCACTGCCTCCTCTGTACAATTCTAAGACAAGGGTTTTACACTTAACCTGGAGGAGATACTAAAAATAGAAAAGTAAAGGCCCTAAATTTGGTTTTAGTCCCAAATACAGTGGATTTCCCTGGTAACTCAGCTGATAAAAATCCGCCTGCAATGTAGGAGACCCTGGTTGGATTCCTGGGTCAGAAAGAACCCCTGGAGAAGGAATAGGCTACCCACTTCAGTATTCTTGGGCTTCCTTGGTGATACAGCTGGTAAAGAATCTGCCTGCAATGCAGGAGATCTGGTTTGCTCCCTGGGTTGAAAGATCCCCTGGAAAAGGGAAAGGCTACCCACTCCAATATTCTGGCCTGGAGAATTCCATGGACTGTATAGTTCATGGATTCACAGAGTCAGACACCACTGAGCTACTTTCACATCACCAACTATAGTATGTTGGTGATTACAAATTTTAATGTTAAAAATTAATTTTTAATGACATAACTAAAGTGTAAACAAAAGTAAAAAAGCATCAAAAAGCAAGCACTAAACTCACTGCAGCTTCTGGTTAAATCTCTTTTGGCTTCCAACACAATCCAAGTCCCATGTTTATGCTCTGGAGTTGATCATACAAATCAGTCATGTAATATTTTTAACCCTATTTTTTATACCTTTGAGTACCTGTTAAATATATGTATTGTGTTTAAGATTCTTATAAAAGCATAAGTTACATCTTGTGTTATATTATTTTCTTTGTCTCATGAAATTATCTTAGTAAGTTATCCAAGAGAATTTATATGTATCTACTTTACATGCTTTTCCTTTTTTTCTCAACTGTGGGAAATTATTTCAAAATATGAGTATCACATGATTTCTGATTTTTTCTTGTTAAAAGTTTTGTCTTTTGGTATTAAAACTCTTCAGTGACTGCTGTTTGAGCTTGTTTGTTTGACTATCTGAAGGATGGATATTTAGAAATTAAATGATGGGGCAAATTCATTTACAATTTCATTCCAAATTACTTTTCAGAGCCGCTGCAAAAATTTACTATTTCATTAAAAAAATTATTATTAAACTTCAAGATGTCCTGCTTTTATCTATAAAAATGATATTTTATTATTTTTATTTCTTTGTCTTTTGTTTCTAGAGTGGTTTAGATAATTTTATATATAAATTAACCATTTGTATTTTCTATGTCCCAAATTTTATAGCTTGGTTTTATGTTAATTTATGGAAATTATATAATCTGAATATTTATCATTTACCTTTTGTGTATTTTAAATATACATCTCAAGATCTATAACATGTTTTGAATTTGTCAAGTTCATTGTTGCAGAAATTTCTTAATTTAGCTAAATTTCCCATTCTGGCTTTTTTTTTTTTTTTTTGCAATTTAGCAATGATTTTCCCTAACCTGGAGGTCTTATATTTATTTTGTTGTTGCTTAGCCACTAAGTTGTGTCTTACTCTTTTCAACCCGAGTCACCTCTATCCATGGGATTTCCCAAGCAAGAATACTGGAGTGGATTGCCATTTTCTTCTCCAGGAGATCTTCCCCACCCAGGACTGAACTCATGTCTCCTGTACTGGCAGTAGGATTCTTTACCCCTGAGCCACTAGGCAAGTCCCTTATATTTATGTACTATATAACTAATCTATGCTTCTCTGTTTCTTACACTGTAACCACAGTCATTTTATCTACATACATGTAAATGCTATTTTATGTATATACTCTTCTTTATAAATTTAGAATCAGTTTGCAACTTTCATTAAAAATCCTATTTAAGTCATGATTACAATTGCATTGAATGTGTAGTTTAATTCAGGCAGAATTGAGTCTTTGCATATTCTGTTTTCTATTGATGAATGTGTGCAGGAATAATAGATATTTATTCAGATGATCCCTTATGTATATTTTTCCTTTAAAACGTGTCCCTCTACAAAATCTGGTGTATTTAAAATGAACACCCAGGTAAGTTATAATGTTTTTTAAAATTATATATAATATTTTCTTCTTATGGTAGTTTTTCAAACTAGCCATTTCTGATCTGTGGTGGAGGCCATCATTTTTCAAGATTTTATTTTTCTTGCCCCCCCTGTTTAGATTCTTACTATTTTAAATAATTTGCTAGTTGATGTTCTCAAGTCAATGCTAAAATCATTTACTTTTAATAACTATTTTGCCTTTTACATTCAACATTTTATATATATCTTTTTCCTAGAGATTTAATATTTTTCCCAGTATTTTAAGGATTCTCATTTATTTTGCAGATGTCTTTTGGCTTTATCAATACCTAAAAATTCTAGGCATGAGAAATTCTTACTTTTTATTATGGATAGTCAAGTAAAATTAAAATAATGGTAATACAAGTTAATGAATAGGTTCTACAATAATTATTTCTTTTTCTTTTAAAGTCAGTCATGCCCTACTTAGAATTGAGAAACATTTAAAGATAGAATACCATCAGTTCAGTTAAGTTCAGTCACTCAGTCATGTCTGACTCTTTGTGACTCCATGGGCTAAAGCATGTCAGGCTCCCTGTCCCTCACTAACTCCCAAAGCCTACTCAAACTCATGTCCATTGCATCAGTGATGCCATCCAACCATTTCATCCTCTGTTGTTCCTTTCTCCTCCCACCTTCAAGTTTTCCCAGCATCAACAACTTTTCCAATGAGTCAGTTCTTCACATCAGGTGACCAAAATATTGGAGTTTCAACTTCAGCATCAGTCCTTTCAATGAATGTTCAGGACTAATTTTCTTTAGGATTGACTGATTGGATCTCCTTGCAGTTCAAGGGACTCTCAAGAGTCTTCCTCAACACCATGTTTCAAAAGTATCAATTCTTCATTCCTCAGTTATCTTTATAGTCCAAATCTCACAT
>SJYV01000093.1:0-12992 GCA_006410875.1 Neotragus pygmaeus | reverse complement strand
AGACAATATTTTCATTATATCAAAGCCAACAAGATTTTTTCCAGGAAAAAACAAAACAAATATTAAACTAGTAGCTAGTAGGAAATCTCATTTATGCACATTTATTTATAAACTATCTATATAGACTCAAATAAAGTACTTGCAAACAGAAACCAGCACCACATGAAGTGGCATTTATCCAGCAAATGGAAAAATTATTTACCAATAATAAAATCGCTTGATATAATCCCTTTCTTTAAAAAATTAAGGAAATATAACCATATAATCATCTCCAAAATTATAGCAAAAGCATTTGATACCTTTAAATGTCCTATCTGATAAACCATTACTCAGAACAAAATGAAACTTACACTGTATTGTCAAATGTAGCTATTAATAAACATAGCCTACATGAGGTAAATTCAATTGTGAATGTTTAAAAGCATTCCAGTGAAAATTAATTACTAGTTGTCTGCCTGCTTTAATCTTCACTATTCAATAGAATGTTAAGAGTCCTAGTTAATTCAGCAAGGTAAGAAAAATAAGGAAGAATTAAAAGAGAAATTAAACAAAAAGTATTATTTCTTCTGGTTCAAGATGATGAAGTAGATGAATATGTACTCATCTCCTCCTACAAGAGCACCAAAATCACAACTAGCTGTTGAACAACCAAAGACAAAGTAGAATCCACAGTGAGGTGGTAGAACGGGCACAATCACAATAAAATCAAATCCCATATAGAATGGGTGGGTGACCCACAAACTGGAGAACAAGAATAGCAAAGAAGCTCTCCCACTGTTGTGAAGCCACATGTCAGGCTTCCCAGCCTGAGGACCCAATAAAGGGACTGGGAATCCCCATGGAATCTGACCTTGAAGCACAGCAGAATTTGATTATAAGACTTCCATAGGACTGCAGGAAACAGACTTCAGGTTGGGAGGGTACAAACAAAACCTTGTGTGCACCAAGTCTCGGAAGAAAGGAGCAGCGACTCCACAGGAAACTGGAGCCAAACTACCTGCTACTATTGGAGGGCCTCCTGTAGAAGTGTGGGTTAGCAGGGGCACACTGCAGAGACAGGGGAACTGGCAGCAGCTGTCTGGGAAGGTCTCCTTTGTCACAAACACTCTTGGAGGTCACCATTCACCTGACCATAGAGCCTGTAGACTGAGGGCTCAGTCACCTCAGGGGGGGAAAAATCAGGGAAGGAGTGCAACCACACTCATCAGCAGATAATTGGATTAAAGCTTTACTGAGAAAGACCCTCCCATCAGAACAAGACCCAGTGTTCCTCACCACCAGTCCCTCCTGTCAAGAAGCTTGCATAAGCCTCTTAGCTTCCGCCATCAGAGGGCAGACAGAAGAATCCTGAATAACCACAATCCCACAACAACTAAAACAAACCACATTACAGAAAGTTAATCAGCATGAAAAAGCAGAAAGTTACATCCCAGGTGAAGGGACGAGATAAAACTATAGAAAAACAACTAAATGAAGCGGAGATAGGCAATCTTCCAAAAAAAAAAAAATTCAGAATAATTATCAGTTCAGTTCAGTTGCTCAGTCATGTCTGACTCTTTGCCACTCTGTGGACTGCAGCACACCAGGCTTCCCGGTCCACCACCAACTCTTGGAGTTGACTAAAAATCATGTCCTTTGCATCAGTGATGCCATCCAACCATCTCACCCTCTTCTCCTTTTCTTTTCAATCTTTACCAGCATCAGGATCTTTTTCAGTGAGTTGGCTCTTCTCATCTGGGGGCCAGAGTACTGGAGTTTCAGCTTCAAAATCAGTCCTTCCAACAAATGTTCACGGTTGATGTCCTTTAGGATTGACTTGTTGGATCTTCTTGAAGTCCAAGGGACTCTCAAGAATCTTCTCCAACACCACAGTTCAAAAGCGTCGATTCTTCAGCACTCAGCTTTCTTTATAGTCCAACTCTCACATCCATACATGACTACTGGAAAAACCATAGTTTTGACTAGATAGACCTTTGTTGGTAAAATAATGTCTCTGCTTTTTAGTATGCTGTCTACATTGGTCATAGCTTTTCTTTCAAGGAACAAGCATTTTATAATTTCATGGCTGCAGTCAACATCTGCAGTGATTTTGAAGCCCCCCAAAATAAAGTCTGACACTGTTTCCTCATCTATCTGCCATGAAATAATGAGACCAGATGCCATGATCTTAGTTTTCTTACTGCTTAGTTTTAAGCCAAATTTTTCACTCTCCTCTTTCACTTACATCAAGATACTCTAGTTTTTCTTCACTTTCTACCACTAAGGGTGGTGTCATCTGCTTATCTGAGGGTACTGATATTTCTCCCAGCAATATCGAATTCAGCTTGTGCTTCATTCAGTCTGGCATTTCTCATGATATAGTCTCCAGTTGAGCTGTTTTAAAACCTTAAAGATGATGCTGTGAAAGTGCTGCACTCAATATGCCAGCAAATTTGGAAAACTCAGCAGTGGCCACAGGACTGGAAAAGGTCCGTTTTCATTCCAATCCCAAAGAAAGGAAATGCCAAAGAATGCTAAACTACCGCATGATTGCACTCATCTCACATGCTAGTAAAGTAATGATCAAAATTCTCCAAGCCAGGCTTCAGCAATATGTGAACCGTGAACTCCCTGATGTTCAAGCTGGTTTTAGAAAAGGCAGAGGAACCAGAGATCAAATTGCCAACATCCACTGGATCATGGAAAAAGCAAGAGAGTTCCAGAAACACATCTATTTCTGGTTTATTGACTATGCCAAAGCCTTTGACTGTGTGGATCACAAGAAACTGGAAAATTCTGAGAGAGATGGGAATACCAGACCACCTAACCTGCCTCTTGAGAAACCTATATGCAGGTCAGGAAGCAACAGTTAGAACTGGACATGGAACAACAGACTGGTTCCAAATAGNAGAACACGATGCTGGAAGATTCAGTTCTACCTTGGCCCCTAAACTCCTATAGGGCGTGAGGGTAATCAGAGCACCACTCTGGGCTCCTGTTTTCCCATCTGTCAAATGAGACAAGAGAACCTTTTTCCCTACTAGAGCGGTCCAGAGAAGTACAAGGATTTGGCATAATTCAGGTCACTGATTAGAAAAAAGATGGTGGTCTTCCCAGTCTTTGCTCACAACTGTTATAACCAGAATCATCTATGAGGAACTGGGTGTTTCCACAGGAAATCACCTGGCAGGGACAACGTGCAGTGAGCCAGTCCCCTGGGGCTGGACCCTGGAGAGGTCATCACCAATGTCTGTGCTGCCTGGATGGCGCTCTGACAGAGAGGTGGGGTGGCGAGGAGCTTGTCCACTGCCCATCCTCAGGTCTACCTTAGCTACGTTTCTCCCAGGTCTCTGGATGACAGAGCTCCATGGGGAAGGTGCCTGGAGCAAAGTTCTAAACTAAAGAGGTGAGAGCCCCAACCCAGGAATCAGGGCCTGGGCCCCCGCCTGACTCCCTGCGCACCTGGTGCTTAGCTCTCTGGGCCTTGGGGCCCCAACCTGTTGAATGGGACTGTGGAGGGGCATTGCTATCGTCCACATCAGGTGGTTCTGAGAGGTTCTGGATGGGCATAATTCCACAAGGCAGAGTCCACACACTCCCCCAAACCCCTTTGCCAAGACTCTCCCTTCCTCTCCAAAACCAAGGGTTCACAAAGCCCACTAAAAATCCCACAGAGACCCCTCCAAGCCTCCCTGGATAAGGGCTATCTGCTCAGAGACACTGGCATCCTCAAAGAAGCCGGGTGTACAAGAACCTGCTCTTTCTGCACTTCTGCAGGAGGGGCGAGGAGCTGGTGTGTGGCAGATTGGAGCCCAGCCCAGCAAGCAGGCTGAGAGGCTCGGTTTCGTACACCATCCCAGTCCTCTCTCACTCAGGCACTGAGCTGTGGAGGCAAGAGTCTGCTGCTTTTCAATTTCACGCCAGGTGTCCGTGGCCAGGCCTTGGCTGGCCTTATCTCCTTGGCCTCCTGCCCAGGTGGGTACCTGCTGAACTCAGCCTCCCTGCAAAGCCCAGAGCAAGGCTGCTCCAGGGACAAGACCTAGGGACAGACAGCTGACATCTGCTGTGCAGGTAGGGAGGCCAGGCTGAGTCCTCCTACAGGAGATGGGGCCTTCTGATTCCAAAGACAAGCAACAGGAGAGGCAACTCAAAGCCATGAATGAATTATCTCAGAGCTGGAAGACCCCTGTGACTACTGCCTCCTCTCTCCCACCCCTCCCCATTCTCCATAAGGAGAAACTGCGGCTCTGGAGAAATTTGTAACTTTCCCAAAGCCACATGGAGTTGATGGAACTGAGGTCCAACTCTAGACCAAGTTGCCCAGAATCCCCCCGTGAATCACTGAGCCCACCTCTCCGCTGTCAAGAAAACCACATGGAAACTCCCAAGAGTGTCTTCATACACTGAGAGATCCCTCAAGGGAGTTCTCCTCCTTCATGTGGCCAAGATCCGTCCTCTCAGAGCCTGGGTTTCCTCTCTGGGAAACAGGCAGAGGAGTGGAGAGTGGAAAATCCTTGCAGCCCTTTGTAGATACAAATCAGAAGTTAGCAAACCACGGCCTATGGGCCAAATCTGGCTTACTGCCTGTTTTTATACAGCTCACCAGCTAAGAATGGGTTTTTGCATTTTTAAGTGGTACAGATCACGGAGTATTACTCTACCATAAAAAAGAAGAAAATAATGCCATTTGAAGCAACATGGATGGACCTAGAGATTATCACAGTAAGTGAAGTAAGCCAGATTAAGACTAATACCATATGATAAGGCTTATATGTGGAGTCTTTTTAAAAAGGACAAATGAACTTATGTACAAAACAGAAAAAGTCACAGATGCAGAAAACAAACTTATGATTACTAAGGGGGAAAGGAAGAAGGGGTAAACTGAGAGATGGGGACTGACATGTACACATCACTATATATAAAACAGATAACTAATAAGGACCTACTGCATAGCACTGGGAACTCTGCTCAATACTCTGCAATGGCCTACATGAAAAAATGAGTGGACATACATGTATAACTGATTCACTCTGCTGAACAGCAGAAAGAGACACGGTCTTGTAAATAAACTATACTCCAATAGAACTTTTTAAAAGTGAAAAAATTAAGTATTTGAGAAAAAACTAAAAAAAGACAATAATAGTTCATAGCATATGTAAATTACATGACATTCACATTTCCACATCCACAGCCATGTTCATTCATTTATATGTCATCTGCGGCTGCGTTTGTGCTACAACAAAGTTGAGACCATGTGGTCTGCAAAGCCTGAAATATTTACCAAGAGATCCTTTACAAGAACACATTTCCCAAGCCCTGATTTGGCTGAGCTGGATTTGGACTCCAAAGCCCCCAAGTAAACAGGGCTGGGAAGGCTCAGAGAGGAAGCTGGGTGTAGCAACTCTTGCTGGAATCACCCTGCTCACAGGCCTACGGGAGTCTCCTGAAATGCTGGGCCACACCCCCTACACGCTCCCAGGGGCACACCCTCCTCCGTGTCTAGGATGCTGAGGTTTCCTCCCAGGAGCTGTAGCTCTGGGGCCCTGCCTCCTACCTGCCCTCCAGCCCAGAGTGGGCCCCAAGCCTGCCTTCCCAGTTTCTTCTCCTGCCAACTTCCTGTGGCTCACAGGTCGACAGACTCCCTGACGGGCTGGTCTGGCCTTGAGTCTGTTGTCAATAAGCAGGTGGCCCCGGTGGCTGGTGCGGGGATCCGGGAGGCGAGGAATCAAAGCGGGTAATTGCTGCGTGAAAATGACAGCACAGGGATACATCCACCCCAAAATGGGCCTCGGCATACCAAGAAGCCGCCGGCAGCTAGGAATCAATACCGCCCTAGAGGAGGGATTATTAGGGAGAAAAGGGGGTTTGAAAGATCCATAAGAGCCTGATGACTGTCTGTTTCCAAGGGGACCATCAGCTGCATGAGAACTGTGTGCAGAAGGAGCAGAGCTCTGGCTGGACTTGGCTGAGGAGGGGGCCCTAACCTTATGCTCCTGCTCACCACCAGGAGGGCCAGGCTGGGCTCAGCATCCTTGGGAGGAACTGAGGCTCCAAGAGCCAGTCTGATGTGGAAACAGTTGGGTACATGAGGGAGGCCAGCCACCCCAGGTGTGTACCTGGCCAAAGGATATCCTGTTGCAGGCCCAGAAGCAGCCTCATCTGCTGTGTCATCCCGAGCAGGCCCTTCTGGTTGGACCCTGAAAACCCCAACCCCACTGAGGCCCAAGCCATTAGAAGATACCTGCAAACTTGAGATGAGCACAGAGCTGGGTTGGAGGGGATTCCTGAGCTGGGGCCCCCATCAGCACAACTTGGAGAAGGTAGGGGGCGGCATGCCTCTCCAAAAGGGTCTTCTCCAGCCCATCTCAGGTCCTGTCTCTGTTCAAGTGGGCAGGGAAGGGTGAACTGAACTCATCCCTGCTCCCTGATTTCTTGGGAGAATACACAAGGGATTCTCTCAGGGTAGGGGAGACCGTACCAAGTCATCTCAAAGCATGTGTGTGGTTATGCAGGGGGATCAGAGTAGTCCCCGCTCCTCTGCCAATCCCTGGGGATCTGTAGCTATAAGCCTGGGAGGCTGGGGTAGGCAGGACATTCTGGGACCGCCGTCAAGTACATGGTCCACACAGGCACCGCCTGTAGGGTCCTGGTTGCTCAGTGCAAGCACTGAATAACCCGTCATGCTGAACATGTCAAGCGAGGTGTAGGGAAGGAGCTGCTTTCTCCTCCAGGGTCTGGGCTGATTAAGGGCTGGTTAAGAGGACCTCTGTGCAGACCCAGGAGGGCTGCGAACTGCTGATTGGTGAAGGAGGCTCTGCCCCCTGCACCCATGACTTTGGAGGTAGGGAGACAGGAAGATCACCCCCATCTGATCATTTAATATCCGAGAGGGTGGGGTGAGTACTAAGGATAGCAGCCCTAAGGAACAGAAAGTCCTGGTCGGCTTTGGGGGAGAAGTGGGCCCCCTAGAACCACAGGGGTTCCAGTTAAAAGGATGTCCTGACTCCCCAGCCAGGACCAAGCAGCAAAGAAGAGACTGAAGGCAACCTGCTTCCCGCCAGCTGCGCCCCTAGCAAGCATACGGTTCTTCTGCCATTTAAGAGAAAGAGGCAAACACAGCCTGTCTCCAGTGAGAGAGAACAGGAAAGATGGGTGGCGGGGGCTGGGGCGAGCAGCAGGAAGAAAGAAGGAAAGAAATAGAGAGGGAGACAGATGGATAGACAGAGGTCAAAGAGTCAGGGCAAGGGATAAACGGGGGAAAGAGACAGAAAGGGACAGAGGCCAGGAGAGACAGACATGGAGAGGTGGGCAAGAGAAGAGGGGAAAGACGGGAAGGAGACAGCCAGCCTGGTGGAAGGGCCTTGAATATGCAAGTTCTTGAAGGAGGGAGGCTGGGTTTGCCGAGCAGCCCTCAGGAGACAGCAGGAACAAATTGGGTTTTGAAATGAGAGATAAAAGGAGCTGTTATATCTCCAGCTCTGCATCGTTTACTTCATCAGGCTTGACATGTGTCTAACAAACAAAGCCACAAGCAGGGAACGACAGACAGTGGAGAGAGAAGCAAAGGAAGGGAGGCAGCCAGGAGAGCAGTCTTCCCTGGCTCTGAGCACTGAGAGGCACTTCTGATTTTTATTCTGAGGAGCAGATGCCCTGCTCAAAGAGGCCGGGAGCCGGGAAGCACCCGGCTGCAGGCAGGAAAGTGTAAGGGGAGTCGGTCCCGGCTTGGTGAAGACCGTCCACCAAGGGGCTCCCTCTTGGCTCCCAGCGGGGGTATTCAGGGGAGGGGACAAGAGGGTGTGGGGTGGACAGGTCCAGGCCGCTCCCCTCTGGAGGGCATGGTCACCAGCTGGAAAGACAGTCAGCGGGACACAGTGAGGAGAGCCCCGCACCACTTTTCTGGGGCTCACACCTGCACTTGCGGGGGCGGGGCGGGGGCAGTGCTGCACTGGAAACTCTCCAGAGGCCCAGGAGACAGGCAGAATCAACCTCCTAGGATGGAAATCACGTGAGGACTGCACGGGCAGAGAGCCCAGGGCTCTTGTCCTCTCCTCCTCCTTTGTCTCCCAATTTCGGATCCTTTCCCTTTACCGTGTGAACTCAGCAAATTGCTGCCTCCAGCCTCAAACCTCGTCTGTACTGCAGGGGTAAGAACTCCTGCCCGGCAACCTCGCAAGGTTTTGGTGACGACTTACTAGAATGGGGCAGGCAAACGCCCCCGGTACACTTTCACAGCCCAAGTGTGCTCATTTGAAGAAAAGAAAATACACCCAGTTATGATGGATTGCTAACCCCTGGGAGTTCATCGCTCACTGTATCCACTGAGAAGACAGCACTTGTAGCTGCCTGTCATTTGCCAGAATGTATTCACCTCAGCATCAGGCAGTCCTGATACACTTTCCTCTCTTCTGTTTTGCTAAATCAGATTAATCTGAGGAACAGGAAAAAAGTATGTTAGACATGACAAGGGAGTGGGAAGAGAAATGGTTTGGGGTGGGGCCAATGGCTCTGCCAATCATGTGCCAGAGAACGAGTCTCTTCTCTTTCCTAGACCTCAATTTCCCCAAATGTCAAGTGAGGGTAGGCCACTTGGGCTCCAGAATTCTGTAAGGCGCCAGGACGACTGGGCATCAGACCATCAGGTTCCCTCATTGTGGAAGGACTGGGGGCAGGTTATTAGCACATGCTGAAGATGTGGGAAGCTCACGGCTTCAGGGTAACCCTCGGGGTATTTTAGCTACTTTCTCAGTTGCTCTTCCATGAGCGGTAGGACCACTGGAGACCTCGTGGGGCAGCGCAGGCCACAGGAAGGCAGGCTTGCTTCCCTCTTCTCCCGCCTGCTAGCCTCAGTTACTCCTATCTGTAAGAAGGATGCAGTGATATGGACATGCTGACGGTCAGATCACACCCCAGAGAGCTGTGAGGGAAATTAACAAACCCGCTTATTGGGCACCTACAGTTGACCCTTGAACAACGCAAGTTTGACCTGCTTGGGTCCACTTACATGAGGACTTTTTTCAACAGTGAGCGCTCAGTTGTGTCTGACTCTGCGACCCCATGGACCTGTAGCCCCCCAGGTTCCTCTGTCCATGGAATTCTCCAGGCAAGAATACTGGAGTGGGTTGCCATTTCCTTCTCCATTTTCCAATAGTAAATACTACAAAACTACATGGTTCGAGGCTGGATGAATCCATGAGCATGTGTGGATATGGAAGGCCGACTCGAAGTTACACTCAGATTTCTGACTGCAGGGAGGGCTGGTATTCCTAATCCCCACACTGCTCTAGGGTCAACTGTACTTTTCCAAGAGGTAAGGAGGGGGAACCGCATGTTTGAACTTCAGCTCTGCTCTCCATCAACCGAGTGAGCCTGAGTAGCTGATTTGTTCTCCTCGATCTTGGCCTCTTCATTTGTGAAATAAGATAATAACACCATGATTTCAAGAGTCAGGAGGAGGAAATGAAGTGAGGTTTGAAATCAATCGACACAGTGCTGGCCCAAATAAGGACATGGTCGCTGTCACTGTCGATGTGAGCCCTGGGATGAAACTGGATCAATGGCTGAGACCCTGGATCTTCTGGCAGGTGGGCTGGCGGAAGACTGAAAGCCAGACTGAGAGGATGGGCAGGAAGCAGAGACAAGCCAGGAGATGCACACCCACTGAGTTTGTTCATTATCATTTTCCTGGGGCATGCAAAGGAAGAAGGGATGAGATGTGGAAATTACCTTGATAACGCTCAGTTTTTAAGGGAACATAAAGAGCCACTTGGAAGAGACAAAGCTGCATTGTCCTTGGCATCACAACACCAGAGAAAAATCCTTCAGATTAATGTACTTTTGTGAATCTTGACTTCTATTGGGGGGAGGAGAGGGGGATATTGGTGACATTCTGTTAGCCAACGAAAATGCAAATGGGATGACTCTCCCCACCACCCGCTCCCCCCCATGTCCTTCCTCTGTCAGGTCCCTGACAGATCCTTTCGGCTGTGTTTATTACTACTAATGACTTTCTTGCTACGATTTGGCTCTGAAACATAACCGATGATTGGGAGAAATTCTATTATTTCCCCACATTTTTCAATTAGAGATCCGAGCCAGTCTTCTGCCTGGGGGAGTCAGTGTTGCCGGCCACAAAGGGTGGCCACATGCCTCTTGCTTCCGCGCCCAGGCCCTCAGCTGTGGACCTGTGGAAACTGGGATGATGGGGCTGGAGGGCAGGCACTGTTGCGTGGCCCACACTCTCCTGTGATGGCTCTGTCACGCTGCAGGTGTTAGAGGAACATGGAACATTCAAGAGCAGCCTTGCAATAAACATCCAAATCGTCCCGACCCTTGTCCTAATTACAGGCCAGGCTGTCCTCCTCCCAGGACACCAGGGGCCTCCTGTGTGATGAGGGGCGTGGCTGAGGCACGCATCCTGTAAGTGTGATGGTCTCCCCATCCTCCAGTCACACCACCGAGCGCTGCTGTGACAGGACCTTTGCACCGCCCCAGCCTCTTTGCCTTGTGGGGACATTCTTACCTTATTCCTGCCACACTTCATGCCCCAGCTGACCCCACTGACCTCTTCTGGGTCTGGATGGAACAGGAGGGGTCTAGATTGACTATGGGTGGTGGATTTCCATCCCCCACTGTCTGCAGCTCTACCTGCCCACAGGGTGAGTCTCTAGACCCACGGCAACCACTCATTTCCTGTTTCAGGACAGTCTTCCTTCCACTCTCATTCAGTCATGCCATCACTCCAAAATCTTTAGAGACTATTTCCACTGTATGGAAAGCAAATGCTCCCCACACCTTTCAGAGCCCTGGGAGTCTCTTTCTTCCCACTGGCTCCAGCCCACGCCTGCGTCTTCCTTGAATGCCTTGTGTGATTCAGCCAGGCCACCCCCCTCCTCACCAGCCCCAATCACACCACCCTCTCCCCACCTCTGCTCCCCTGTCTTCTTCCTAGAACATGCCCCCTTTGTCACCCTGCATCCAGGGGCCTCAAGTCCTCCTTCCACAGAGACCCTTCTGTCCCCACAGGCCCTCAGAGGTCTCTGCACTGTCTCTCCAGCAGCACCCCTCCAGCTTGTACCCCACAGAGTGATACCTCCCCGCAGTCTCCCTGTCCCCATGAATCCCTTTTGCTTTAGGTTCTCCGTCCTGTGATGAGAACGTGGGCTGTCTGAGGGCAGGGGACACACCAAGGCCGAAGGAACCTGGCCCTCCAGCTCACCCTCTGACCCCAGCCAGGGTGGGGCTCAGGGCAGCTAATCCCGCGACACGCAGACCGAGCGCTTCGGCTGAGAGAATGTGGCCTTTCCTTGGCAATTTCTCTGTCCTGGGCTGGCGATGTCTGTGCCACTTACGGGCACTTTCCTCGGTGTCCAAACTCATGTCACAAGCAGAGAGCTGCCTGCTCAGAACTTTTGGATGACAACAGAATGGAGATGTGATGCCAGTTGGCTGGCATAAATCTTCACCTTTCCAGTGCACAAGGGCGAAGGTGGGCCCTAGCCATGCCCTGGTCTGACTAACCAAGTCCCTGCCCTGGGTGGGGAAGGGGGAGGGCCACATCAGGGGTCCATCCCCTCCAGCTTGCCAGCCTCAGGGCAAATGCCACTGGGCATGAGCAACCCATAAAACCCTGCTACTGGGCAGACACAGGTCAAATACCCTGCACAGGTCCACACAGTCACAGTCCGTTATGATGGATGTCTTCCCATCAATGAAGCTTTCTTCCTGTTCCTTAAGACCCACTGAATGGTCTCAACGCATGGCAGTTTTCCAGGGCTACCAGGATGTGGCACAACACCAGGATGTGGCATAAAGCCTTCTATGATGCCCTGAACCCCAAGACGTTTGTGAGTCAGGATCAACTTGAAAAATGAGCAGACGCTTGGTGTCTGTGGCTGTGAAGACTCCTTGTTCCCTGGAACAAGATCCAGGAGTCAGGAAGGGCCTGGGCCCTGTATACAGAGGATCAGCACTCACCCTTCTCCCAGCAGAAAGTGACGATCTGATCAGGAATGCAAAGTGGAGACGAAGAAAGACACGGGCCATAATTTACACAATGTCTTTGGGCTTAACCAGAGGTTATAAGTACCATCCACCCCGCCCCCAGCCAGTCTGCCCTTCCTTCATTTCTACTGCTGTCTTTCTCGTGCTCCATAAACCACCATCTCCAAGCCATAAAAAGTGCAATGAGCAGTCTGGATGGAAGAGATTGGGCATGGAGAGGGCAGTCAGCCATGCTTCCCTGAAGAGCCTCAGAGGATGCAAGCCGGCAACAGAGTGAGCCTGGCCCCCAGGGACCCTGCTCTGGTCACCCGTGCAGGGAGGGGATGATGGGGGCTCTTCAGGCATCAGGCTAGGAACTATTGGTTTTCTCAGCTAAAAGGACCTCTTCCCTCTGCCTCTCCAAGCTGGTGGGCAGCCTCCAGGCTCTTGGTGCTTAAAGTAAAAGTGGATCCTATAGATCTCCAAGCTTCAGTCTTTGGTTCCAAGCAAAGTCGTCTGTGCCAGCGTCTATACCTGTCTTACCCTTGGTGTCCAGCGTGGGTGGCAGTCTTTACCCTCAGAACAGAGCCAATGGACCTGGAAGTCAGGGCAGAGGAATGACCCCTTAAAAGGCCACTGGAGTCTACCGTTTCAGGTAACCTGGTCTGACCATCCTATGAGTTTAACTGTTGGTTTTGATGTGGATGGTGGTGGTGGCAACACTTTGGGAGAAACAGAAATGGGCATGCTTGTCAGGTTGGCAAGACTTCTGAACACCAGGAATAGGAGACGATTCAAGAAAGTACCCAGCTCAAAGAGGTCTAAATAAACTTACTTCTATATCAGCAACCAAAGAGTGAAAGCGGGTGGAGCTGCTGGCAAGGGGGCTGGGAGGCCCCAGAACGAGGGGGAGTTGTGCTGGGCAGACTGATGGTGCTACAGCGGTTGGCTGCAGCAGCCAGTTCTTCCCGATGTGGAAGTGGCAGGAAAGGTGTAAAAACTAGGACAGATGTCCCTTGGTTGAGTTGAGGGGG
>SJYV01000091.1:0-29381 GCA_006410875.1 Neotragus pygmaeus | reverse complement strand
TCCCATCACTTCATGGCAAATAGATGGAGAAACAGTGGAAACAGTGTCAGAATTTATTTTGCGGGGCTCCAAAATCGCTGCAGATGGAGATTGCAGCCATGAAATTAAAAGACAGGTACTCCTTGGAAGGAAAGTTACGACCAACCTAGACAGCATATTAAAAAGCAGAGATATTACTTTGCCAACAAAGGTCCGTCTAGTCAAGACTATGGTTTTTCCAGTGGTCATGTATGGATGTGAGAGTTGGATTGTGAAGAAAGCTGAGTGCCAAAGAATTGATGCTTTTGAACTGTGGTGTTGGAGAAGACTCTTGAGAGTCCCTTGGACTGCAAGAAGATCTAACCAGTCCATCCTAAAGAGACCAGTCCTGGGATTTCTTTGGAAGGAATGATGCTGAAGCTGAAACTCCAGTACTTTGGCCACCTCATGTGAAGAGTTGACTCATTGGAAAAGACCCTGATGCTAGCAGGGGTTGGGGGGGCAGGAGGAGAAGGGGACGACAGAGGATGAGATGGCTGGATGGCATCACTGACTTGATGGACGTGAGTCTGAGTGAACTCCAGGAGTTGGTGATGGATAGGGAGGCCTGGCATGCTGCAGTTCATGGAGTTGCAAAGAGTTGGACACGACTGAGTGACTGAACCGAACTGACTGAAAGTTAACAATTCAATTAATAGAGGTATAAATATATTTTTTAGACCATCAGGAATAACCCAAGAGTTCAAATACAAATGATTCGAAGTCATTTAGCCTGAGGAACTACTGAGCATGTGGGAGTGAAGGTAAACAGTCACATTCACTTTTCATATATCTATGTTTTAAATGATCAACCAAGTTTATTTTTGTGTATGGTGTGAGTGTGCGTTCTAACTTTGATTTCAATGAAGCTGTCCAGCTTTCCCAACACCACTTGAGGAAGAGATTATCTTTACTCCATTGTATACTCTTGCCTCCTTTGTTGAAGATTAACTGACCATAGATGTGTGGGTTTATTTCTGCAATCTCTATTCTACTCCATTGATCCATATGTCCATTTTTGGGCCAATACCACACCGTTTTGATTACTGTCACTTTGTAGTATTATCTAAAGTCTGGGAGGATTCTAGCTTTGTTCTTTATCCTCAGGATTGCTTTGGCAATTCTGGTTTGATATAAATTTTAGGATTATGTGTTCTAGTTCTGTGGAAAATTTTATGAGGATTGCACTACGTCTTTAGATTGCTTTGGGTAGTGTGGTCATTTTAACCATATTAATTTTCCAATCCAAGAGTATGAGCTATCATTCCATTTCTTTGAATCATCTTCAATTTCCTGTATCAGTGTTTTACGGTTCTCAGCATATAGCAGGTCCCCTACATATGAATGAATCCCATTGTGAGAGCAAGTTCATAAGTCCAACTTGTTTGTAAGTCCAATTTTTGGTAGGTCTAACAAAGTTAGCCTAGGTACCCAACTAATACAATTGGCTATATAGTACTGTACAATAGGTTTACAATACTTTTCACACAATAATACATAGAAAACAAAAAATAAATAAAACCTTTTTAGTCATACGATATATTTCCTTGAAAATTACAGTCATACATCACAACAGCTGGCATATAGGGCTAGCACTGAATGAACAAGCAAGAAGAGTTACTGACTGGAGGAGAGAAAGGAGGTGGAAGGTGGTAGAGCTGAAGAATCATCTGCAACATGAGACAGACGGCAAGCTGCAATTTCACACATGCCTAATGATGGCACAGGTTCTGGTTCTTTGTTAGATTCAATTCTATCTACCCTCTTGAAAAAATGACCCAACAATGTCTGGATAGTAGCTTGTTTTTTCTCTTCACAGATGAGATGGTACCACTGGACTGCATTGTGAACAGCTGTTTCAACATTTGTGTACCATTCTACATTCGGGGGTCCTATGTCTCAAAATCTAACACGTGCTTCCTCAAATAAAGAAAATTCCCTGACATTTCCTACATCATGAACCTCTTTGGTTCTCCAGTTACTTCTTCCTTTTGTCTCTCTTTGTCCTTTCTCTGGTACTTCATTTCCTGGCACGTGTTAGCAACTACCAGCTACATCACCGCTGCTTTTACATTTGCTTCCAGACATCCTGGGCTTGAAATCAAGATACTGTACTATTGTGCTCTATACAGTAGTATACAGTAAAGTACACAAAACACAAGGACTTGCAGAGAATCCAGGCAGGTAACAATGTATGCCAAACACATGAACGAACTTATGTGATTGGATATGTGAACGCATATTCACATCTTTGAAAGTTTGCAACATGAAGGTCCTATGTATGGGGCTTACTGTATAACTCTTTCACTTTCTTGGTTAAGTGTATTCTGAAGTAATTTTTTGATGAAGTTTTTAAAAAGTTTTTTTTTTGCTTTCCTTTTCTATCTCATTTTTAGTATAAAGAAATGCACAGATTTCTGTATGTTTATCTTTTATAGTGCTACTTTGCTGAATTTATCAGTTCTAGTAGTTTTTGTGTGGGGTCTTTAGATTTTTCTGTATATAGTATCATATCATCTGCATATAACAAGTTTTACTGCTTCTCTGCCAATTTGGATTTCTTTTTCTTTTTTTTTTTGTATGATTCCTATGACTAGGCTTTCCAATTCTACATTGAGTAGAAGTGGTGATAGTGGGCATCCCTGTCTTGTCCCAGATTTTAGCAAGAAGGCTTTCAACATTTCATGTTTGAGTAATACGTTAGCTGTCCATTTGTCATAAATAGCTTTTAATATGTTGAGATACGTTCCCTCTACACCCACTTTGATAAGTTTTTTTATCCCACTCTTGAGCATATATCTGGAGAAAACTCTAATTTGAAAATATGCAGGCACCCCAATATTCATTTACTATAGCCAAGACATGGAAGCCACCTCAATGCCTATCAACAGATGAATAGATCAGGACAATGTGGTGTATGTTTTGTGTGTGTGTGTGTGTGTGTGTGTGTGTGTATACATACATACATATAAACACACACACAATGGAACATTGCTCAACCATAAAAAGGATGATATAATGCCATTTGCAGCACATCATTTGGATGATATAGGATATAAGAGGTCCATCAATGGATGGACCTAGAGATTATTACACTAAATGAAACAAGTCAGAAAAATAAAGACAATTACTTTATGATATCACTTATACGCGGACTTTAAAACATGCAAATGAGCTTATTTATGAAACAGACTCTCAGACTTCAAAAACAAGAGAAAGGGGGAGGGGGGTAAATTAAGAGTTTGGGATTAGCAGATACAAACTATTATAAATAAAATAAGCAAGGTCGTACTGTATAGCACAGGGAACTATACTCAATATCTCGTAACAAACCATAGTGGAAAAGAATACGAAAAAGAATTCAGTATGTATAACTGAAACACTTTCTTGTATACCTGAAACTAACACAACATTGTAAATCAAGTATACTTCAAAAAACAAAAGTTCAGTCAATCAAGTGAATAACCTTAATAACAAGCTAATATCTACTTGAGAAGGGATTAAGTCACCAGGAAACTGCAAGAAGGGGGTCCATTAGAGGTCAGGAAGAGTTGGAAGCATCAGCAGTGGAGACCCAGACTGACCACAGACAAAGGGAGAGAGCCCGGAGATAGAGGCATGTAGCGGCCGAGGGGCGAGAGTGCTCCAAAGGGAGGGGTGCCCTCAGCCGTAGTACTGAAGCAGGCTGAAAGCAGGGCTAAGGATGAAACTGAACAATGACTTTGGGTTTTAGCAACTTGGGATCATTGGTCATTTGGCAAAATCAATCTCAGTAGACCGAAATATTAGGACTTAAGAAAGTAGAAATAAAGTTAGTAAATTGGAGCAGGAGAAAAGATTATTTTGGCAACAGAATTTAAAAAAAAATCAGTGGATATTAGGAGCAAAGAAAGAGGGGATTCAATAGATGACTCCTAGCCATCTGACCCAAAAATGAAACGTGCCTTTAGCAAAACTAGAAAAGCAGAAGTGGGTGTGGAAAAATAAATAAAAAAAATTTTAAGCGGGTGTGGTGGATGGAAGAAGGTCAGCTTGTATTCTACCTGCTTAACCACTTTGTCCACTTTCTGTCTATACATCTACTCCACAAAGAGTTCTTAAGCTCATGGAACACATGGGTACAAGTTCATGGGCAGGCTAAGAGAGGAGGAAGCTTCAGGAAGTTGGTCTGATTTCTGTTGTATTTGACTTGACAGAGTATTTGTTCAGAGGTGCTGGATTCCCAGTCTTTGTGCTGGCAGGATCATTCATGCTCACAGCTTGTGGTTTTGCCTTTAGTTCTGAGACTCAAGACATTTTCAGGAGGAAGATTTAGAAATCTGCTTTGAATTACAGCACAGCTAGGCAATATTTTTCTTAACCAGTGGGGTTTTTCTCTTTATTGTGCTTTGGAACATGTTGGAAGAGCAGGACATTGGAATGTTGGAAGGGCAGGAGGTCTCTCCAGTTCCAATCTCCAAGTTTAATAGCGTGAATATATTCTGGTTAAGTCATTTTCAATAACTTGTATCCATTTCTGTGTTATTTTTATTTTCCATAAAGCCATTTTCCAATTTTTAAACTCCTCATAATAGCATGATCCGCAGAACAATGAATTCGGACTTTGTTATTGTTAGTGAACCTTCATCACCTCCAGGTTCCAACATCCCTAAATTGGAACCACAGATTGATTAAAAAGTGTATTCCATGGAACACAGAAACCTTGACAAAGCTACTGGGACCTCTTTCTTTAGTGACTATAGAAGATATTTGCTCAGGAGTCCTGGGTAAGTTCTAGACCTTCTGTAAAATGAATGGAAACATCAAAAAAACTGAAGGAATGTAGGAAAAATCATAAGTCATGTAGAAGTGGTCATGACATAAGAGAGGCCAGGGACCCAGTGAAAGCTGCATGTGGCAGAGGTCTCACAGTCTAGTTTGAGGGACTGATGTGAGCGCCATTAGAGCAGAGCCCGCCCCTGTCTTTTTTACCTCTGTGTCTCCAATACCTAAAACAGTGCCTCAAAAGAGTTGGGGCTCAATAAACTAAAAAACAAACAGGAAATGTTACCGTCACTCAACATTTTAGAGGGAAACGTTAAGGAACAACAACAAATCCACCTCAACTCACAAAATACTATTTTCCCATATATCCAGAATGCTCAGGGTAAGTCTTAGGCAAAAATCAGAACCTTCAAAAATTGCTTTTAAAAACTGTAAGAGGAAGTTCTGAGAACAGAAAGCAACAATTTATGTCTCTAGCACTATTCCTGCTCTGGGCTTTATAGTCACTAGTTTATATCCAGTCCACACCACCCTTCACTGAAAAAGCCCCTTTGACCGTTACATCCCAGACTCCTCCAGTCAGAAGTGTTATAAGATCCCAGAACAAATCACCCAGGGCATCTGAGATCTGTTGTTGGTGATCTCTATGAAGAGTCGTTCTGGGAGATGCTGAATTTCAACTTCCATGCAATTCTGTTTTCACAGTTCACAGTATAATGAAACTAACCAAGGTGACCTCAACTCCTCCAAAAAGGAAAGGATGAAGTTAAAACTCTCTACAGTGAGGATGTGTATTACTCTCAAGACTTGGACTCTGACAGTTGTTCAAATCAGGGAAATCTGAAAGTGGAAATCTCCACTGGATTCAAAGTCAAATACACATTCACCATATGGCTATGAAGATATCCTGCCATAGTATGCTTAAAATCTAGCACTCTTTTCATTGTCCTAGAAAACCAAGAGCTGTTTGCCCTCAAGTGATAAAGACTTTGGTGTGTGGGGAGAGCTGGTTATGACCTGCAAGTCAAACACACACAAAGTTCCATTTCCACCCTTCCCCAGCTCATCTTTAACATTTCCCAGGAAGTCCTCTGGTTAGTTCAACTGATAGCAGCTTATCATTGTTGCAATTAGATTTTATCATCTCATTGTTTCTTCCTGTGTAAAATAAAGCATGGGATCCTAGAGAGACAAACAGAACCAGATGGGCCATCAAACCCTACACGTATCAACTTCAAGAAGTACAGATCAGCCCTCATTTCAGCAGCCTAACCTCACAAATCCAACCAGAGGCTCTAACGCTGGATTTTTTTCACATTGCTTTTTATTGCTGACTTGGACAGTTTTTTCCACTGTTTAAGTATTTATACATTTTTAAAGATTCGTTGAAATTTCTTTGCATTAGGGTTTATTTGCATTTCAGCCTCTAAATCTAAGATATTTTACTTTTGAACTTGGTGATTTTTAAAGGATACAAAAAGAAAATAACATTTAAGTATTTACTATTTCCAGGCATTTAATAAATATTATTAAATTTATACCTTCCAAAACTCTACATGAATGTTGTCTTAATTTCAAAAACAAAACAAAAAGGAGTCTACATGATAGATACCATATGGATGAAGAGAATGAAAGTAATAGAAGTTAAGTAACTTGCTCAAAATATTACACAGCTTATACATGGTGATACAGGAATAGGAATGGAGATCTATCTGACCCCACAGCTGTAGTCTTTCCACTCCACCACCGCCTCATCAGAGATCTGGGTGTGTAGAGGATCAAGGAAACGTAATGAGTTTGCAAAGTGATCCATGTACTAATATCATCATTAAAAAGGATTCCATATAATATTTATAACAGGAATAACCAGGGTCCTTCCTTATATTTCCCCCCAAATGTTGACAAATATAACTGTCTCAGTACCTTAAGGACTGATAATATCTTTTAAAATTAAACTATCTATGTAAAGAATACCATTGTATAAGTTCATTGGAATTGGGGTCAAATGACCTGAGTAAAAGTGCAGCTTCTACATTTAATATCTGTGTGAATTTAAGCAAATTACTATTAAGAGTTTCCTTATTTATGAAATGTGTGTGGCAGAAGGTACCCTTTCCAACCTCCCTGTCGTGAGACTGGGGCCATGTGACTAAGCCAATGAAACATGAGAACTTGAGACTTGGGTCACTCTAGATCAAAGCAGGTATAAGCCAGTGTACCACCTCCATCTCCCTCTTTCTCAGCAGAAGCAACTCTAGAGGCCATATGTTCTACATGTCCTATTTGGTGCAGCTGCAAGATTGCGAGGGGTACCTAGTTGCCATAAGAGTTCTCCTGAGTGAGAAAGAAATCTTTGTTGGGTTAAATCACTGAGATTTCAGGGTTGACCTGCTATGGCAACTAATGTTAATTAACCTCACTAACATAGGGAGATAACAACTTCTACCATGCTATATTAGATTATTATGATAATCAAATAAGAATGTTGAGATGAGTATTTGTTAACCCTATCATACATAGATGGAAGGCCTACTATTGTTATTACTCATACATTTAAAGAAATTTGACTTTTCTTCAAGATTTTTGTAAGATCATGATTATATAAAAGTTGTAGTTCCAACAATTATTTGTTAAAAAAAAAAGACCACTTATAATGTGGTTTTAAGGAAAACGGATGTTTTACCTTGTGTACACTATTTTCTTGTTCAACAATCTTCCACAGAGAGTAAAAATAAAAGCTTTAACTTGATTTAATTGAATAATACCAGTATCCAACTACCCTTTTCTTAATTAATAAAGATTCACTGTAGTTTATGTCCTTGGAGATTTCTCTGTTTCCTGCTCACATAGTAGAAAAGACAACAGCTGGCACACAATATTGGCTTTCATGAGACTAACACCACAGGGCAAATGATGCCCATCCACATTAACATGGTCACCTGTCTTGCTTTCAGCTCCATTAACAATTGGCCTCATTCAAATAAGCCCAACTCATTTACTAGATATCAGAAAAACAGATAGGGCAAATAGACATTGTCAGTCACAGCTCCTACTGTCCCTCCCTAGATGCCCATACACTTGAATTTGGAATCAAGATTGGGAACCTCAAAGTAAGAGGACAAAGCATGACAATGACCTAAATTCATGCATACAAAAAAGGATGCTATTTAGTGCTATGAAATTGGCTGGGTGTGTGTGTGTGTGTGTGTGTGTGTGTGTGTGTAGACAGAAAACAAAAACAGTGAAGATGAACTGCACAAAAATGTGTTATCAGCAGTACCCATCAAAAGATGAATGGGTAAAAAAAGTGTGGGATCAACACAATGAAATACTATTCAGCCACACAAAAGAAGGAAATTCCGCCATCTGTGACAGCATGAATGGACCTTGAAGGTATTGTGTTGAGCAAAATAAGTCAGATAGAGAAATACAAATATTGTACGCTCTTACTTATAAGTAGAACCTGGAAAAAAAAACTGAACTCAAACATATAAAGAACAGATTGTTGTTTGTCAGAAGTGGGTGTGTGGAAGTGGTGGGCAGGCAGGTGCATGAAATGGGTGAAGGTAGTAAAAGGTCCAATCTTCCGATTATAAAACAACTAAGTCCAGGGGATGTAATAGAAGGTGTATGTTATATCAAAATATTCATTTGAAGGCGGCCTCACTTCATTCTGAAGAGACAGGAAGGATTCCAGTCTTAGGTAATGGACCCACTTATAGGGACATGAAATTCCCTTCTTCCCATATTTCACTTTTCAGTTCATCTAAATGGGCACGTGAGGGAGGGAACACACTTAGGAGGCTATGATGTTATTGACACAGGGAAGCCCATTTATACATACACACACATCTAAACCTTACACACCGCGCGCACACACACGCACACACACACACATACGTATGTACACATACACAGAATGCAAACTATATCTTTGTTTTCAATCGTTAAGCGGTAATATTATCATGCCATGTTATGTCACAATGAAAACAGCAGAACTTTCAAGAACTGAGGAGCAAGGGTGGGGATGGAGGAAAGCAAGAGGAAGGAGAAGAGAAGGGAAAGACCAGGGGCAGGGGAGAGCGGGCAGAGGAGCCACTCTGAGCACAGGCTAGCATTTTGCCAGAGGGTCAGTGTCGATGAGCAGGTAGAGGTAAGAGGTTATCTGGGAAACCATGTTTTCTCTCGAGAAGAATATTTGAATTGGGAATGAAAACATTCTGTGCTTCCTGGCGCATTTACAGTTACAAAGAAGGCTTTTAGAAGTCTGCCAGCAATCTAGCTGAAGAAGGGCCAAAGCATCAAGGTTCTGTTTGGCTTTTTTTCCTGAATTATTGTGTGCACATAATGTTGTTTTATAAAAATAAAGCAAACCACTAAAATTAACAGGATTCTTTAATGCTGGCAGAAGAAACATGTCACTGTCACAATAAAGAAAATTCTGTTGAGAAATACTTTACAAAGTAAGAGCTAACGCAGTTAAAAATTGATTTTCAAAGTGGTTTGCTTTTGTTCTAAATCACAAGCAGACCCTCACAACCCCACCCCTTTCCCGCTTTCAAGTGCGCAGTCCTGGCCTGAGAAGCTGTCCTGCAGGGTCAGGCTCAGCAGCGACACAGAGAGCCGGGTGCAGAGGTTAAAAGGTCTGGTTCTGCAGGCGACTGGTCAGCAGCCGAGAGAGATGACAGGCGCAGCCGGGAGATCCTCATTCAGACGGCACCCACAAGGGCTTACGTCTGCATTGATAACCTCTGCCGCTGGCCCAGTGCTGACCACTCACAACCAACCACAAGCAGTTAGCAGTACCCCCAGCAGCTCCTAAATAATCCCTCTGGGCAAGCTATAACAGCAAATTCAGACACGGGAAGAGATACAACAGCTTGACCTGGATTTTAAAAATCACTGCCATCTTAGAACTGGGTAAGTGTTCTATTAGCTAACAGAGTGGGAGGCTTCCTTAACTGAGCCCTCTTTGGCTACCTAATCCTTGAAGAATCTGTCTAGTTTTTCTTCTGCCTCCCACAGATCCTCATGCTGTGGCCAAACCTTGAAATCTGAAAGGAAGACCATAATCAGTGCTCTAAGACCTCCTCCTTATTAGCAGGTCTGATCCCTGGGTATGCACACAAAACCACCAATGCTGGCCTCCTGCTCAAGTCCTGTCCCACCGTTTGTATGGCCAAGTCTAGATGATGGAGCAGAGAAGGCAATGGCACCCCACTCCAGTACTCTTGCCTGGAAAATCCATGGATGGAGGAGCCTGGTAGGCTGCAGTCCATGGGGTCACTAGGAGTCGGACACGACTGAGCGACTTCACTTTCACTTTTTACTTTCATGCATTGAAATGGCAACCCACTCCAGTGTTCTTGCCTGGAGAATCCCAGGGACAGGTAAGCCTGGTGGGCTGCTGTCTATGGGGCCGCACAGAATCAGACACGACTGACGTGACTTAGCAGTAGCAGATGGTGGAGAGTAACACGTGATATTATTGGTTGACTGGTCTCTATTCATATCTGCTGTCTTATTTTAGCCATAAAGCAGTGATGGCAAGTAGGTTTCCTCTTGTAGGATAATTCTAACCATTTAGCTTTTTATGCCTAAACCTCTGTGTTAAGGATTCTGAGGACATATCTGCATTCAAGGAAAACCATGGAAAACAGAGGAAAACATATCACTTCATTTAAAAGCTAAGTTTGCAATTTTGTGAAGAAGCATCAAGTCAAAAGGGAGAAGCAGTAAACCAGGTGGAGGTAAAAATAAAGGAAAAACCAGCATCATGTGCCTGGTAGACTGAAACTGGGTGCAATTTTTTCTAGAAGGTGATTTGAGGATACACATGAAAAGCCTTAACCATGTTCACCTTCCCTGGTCCAATACTTTTACTTCTAGGAACTTATTCTAAGAAATCACTATGGATGCTCTCAAAGATTTGTCTACAGGTGTATTCATAGGAGCACTGCTTATGACAGCTGAAAATTAGAATCTACATAAATGCTAAAAAAGTGAGCATTGTCTAAATTATAGAAATGACAGACAATAAAATACTATGCACTATTTTATTCAATGATTCTTTTTAAAAAATCATTCTGTAGAGGACTATTTAAAGATAATGAGAAAACGTTCACAGTATGAAAACTTGTTATGAAAAAGTATCCAAAATATTATACTTAGTATGGTCCAAATTTATTTTAAAACACAAAATAGAAAGACATATACATATGTTCTAAATGTTAACTCTGAATATTCCAAATCCTCTACAATAATTATATGCCAATTTTGTGATAATAATAAGAAAATCATATTTGTTTTTAAAGACAATAATATACAATCTGAAGAAGCCCTGCCTATGGCCATCCAACTTCACTGGCCCCTAACATGTAACTTGAGTAAAATGTAACTTGGATCAGAAAGTGAAAAATGTGTTGCACAATAAATAGGAGAGAGATGCATGATTTAACATGAGGAGAAGAGCTCTGAAGTCTCCCAGAGGCATGTCTGGGTCCAGCGGGCTGTATCAGCACATGCGAGTTAAGTGGACCACAACCAGCTTCATCCTGCAGCAGAATTAGTCTTTTATTCCTGGTGCTTCACTGTCTGAAATAACCACACACTCAGAATTATGTGGTTTTTTCAAGACCACCAAGTAGCTTAATAAAAAATAAAATTCACTTTCATTGCAAAGGACTCTCCACACATTGCGCAGAAGTGGTCACGTGACCCGCCAAATGTAGAAGATTGTGTTCTGCTCCTTTTTTAATCAAGTGAAAGGACATCTTACAGTGTGACAGACATGCAGCATCTCCCTGTATGAGCCTGTTACCAGTCCAAACTTGGGTTGGCTTGCCCACACACAGTAAAGCCAGGTTGTGGTGAAAGAAAGCACAGCATTTACTGCAGGATGCCACCAAGCAGAATGGGAAGCTCAAAAGACCCAAATTCCTTGCTGGTTTCCAGGGAAGGGTTTTTAAAGTCACTGTGAGGGAGGGTGCTGCAGGGCGTGTGATCAGCTCGTGCACAATTCTTGAACTGGTTGGCATCAACATAAAGTTTCAAGAGCCATCAACCTTCTGGTTTTGACTAGTCTAGGGTCGTGTTCTCACCCTCAGCAGTTTTCATCTGGTGGGGGTCTGCTTCCTATAAAAATAACTTGGAATGTGTGTCCGGCCTTTATCTGTATCTTTCAGGGAACTGGGAGTTTGGTGATTCTGCTACATCACAGATTTATAGTCTAAATTGTTACCAGTTCCCCAGCCCAAGAACTATTCTTTGTTTCTACACCTTCATATCTCCCAATCATTAACTCTTGAGTCAGCCTTTTACTTCAAAATACAAAGGGACTTGTGCAAGATTTCAAACCCAGGATGGGGAAATCTGTGTCCTATTCTGAGCACCACTGAGCACCTCTGCCCTCCATAGTTCAGTCCCAGCTTTCCTGTCCCAAAAGTATGGTGAATAGTCTTCAGAATTCTACTTGTTTTGACCCAGAAGAATGAATGTGTCTTGAAAAATGCTATTCACAAGTTATAAAAAGTAGGCACCATTTTGTGAATCAGAAAGTTCTCTTTTCCTCCTGTTACACTTTGTACAATAAGCTTAAAAAGGGAAGCTCTTGTATGGCAAACCCAATAGAGTATTGTAAAGTTAAATTAAAAAAATAAATAAATTAATTAATTAAAAAAAAATCCTAAGATTGTATGATACTTTAAAAATAAAAAAAAATAAAAAAAGGGAAGCTCTTACTCTAGTTTACTATTATCTCATTTTCCAGCAAAATCTAACCCCTAACTGTTTGAGGTGAGGATATTTGTACACCCTGATTCAAAGTTATTTGGAATCTACTTAGGAAGGAAATGCAAGCTAGCTTTATTTCTGCTTTTCCATATGGGAAAAAAGCAGCCACCTTGATGATCTGAGTTCAGATTCCCACTAGACTGTCTCCAAATTAATGACATTTTCAAGCATTTCATCCTGTGGTTACAGCGAGGAATCATTAAAAAAATAAAATATCCAGATATTCAAAAGGAATAAAGGTCAATTAAAGAAGAAGGAGGCTTCTGTTTTTCACAGTCCCAATTAGTAGGAGAAAACTGGAATTTCTAGACTTCATAAAATACAAGGAAAATATCTGGAATGCAGAACTTGAAGATCAAGTGAATGAAGTTAGCTTTGCTGGCCAAAGCTTTTATTCACAGCGAAATAAAAATGTATTGAGTGACCAGCCCATGATAGACATTTTAGAGATGACCTTTCACCTGAAAGGAATTTTCTAGAGAAGAAGAGAGAATTGTAGACCTGAGACTTGATATCACACATCTTTCCAGGAAAGAACCCTCAAAGACCCACTGCTAAGTGTCTCTAAGATGAGGTGCCCATGCCCTTGTTGTATACTCACATCCAAGGTCTTTATTGGAAGGAAGTTCTTTTGGCCACAGTTTGTTGGATACATCGAATAATGTTGTTTATGCTTGAAATCAGACTGCTTAGAATCAATAATTTAAATGTTTCAACAGAGAACTGTCCAGAGTATTTGGGAACAGAGGTGTTACTTAGAATCTAAGCTAAAATAAACCTTTTACTTTATTTCTTGGTACCAAATAGAACTATTCAGACATTTAAAAGTTTGTTTTCCCTAATGCTGCATACTGTAGTATTTTCATGTTTATGTCTACTTGCATTTATTGTCATTTTATATTTTAAAAATGGCCACCTTGGAATCATACCACATTGGTCACCTCGGAATCATACTTATGCTTTGCTATAAAACAGGACTGATCATTTAAAAATATCTGACATTCGCTTTCTCCAAAAATATTTCCTCAACCTAAAAATATGAAATTCAAGTGTCATGAAAGTGTTAGTTGCTCAATTGTGCCTGACTCTTTGCTACCCCCATGGACTGTAGCCCACGAGGCTTCTCTGTCCATGGGATTCTCCACAGAAGAATACTGGAGTGGGTTGCCATTTCCTACTCCAGAGGATCTTCCCAACTCAGGAATCAAACCTGGGTCTCCTGCGTTGCAGGCAGATTCTTAAATGTCTGAGCTACCAGTGAAGCCCTTCAAGTATCATAGACAAAAATAATAGAACGTATGTGCACCAGACAAAAAACCATGTTTATGTGTTTCTGTGCAAGTGGTTGGTGAATGTGGAAGACAGAAACACATTGCACACAAGTATCTAAGCAGAGTGCTTGACTGAGGGAGCCGGACTGGAAAGCCTAGGCAACAGTCTGTGACACTGCTCTGCATGTCCAGTGGAATCCCATACCGATCATGGAAAAATAGCTAGGTCTGTGGTGCTTGGTCCTCATGCATAGTCATAAGCAGGGCCACTACTCAGAGGAACGTCAACGAGAACTTTAAGAGACGTTTAATTCTCCTTTTGAGAAACAAATATCATGAAAGCACTATTTTAGCTTGCCTGTGCTGCTTGCTCTGACTGAGAAGCTGCCATTCCCTCAGAAGAGATCCAACCCTCTCTAAAAGTGAATAAATCAGAAGGCTTGGGTCTTTTCTCTTTGGCAGTCTGACCCTTGACCCCTGTCCCTTCCCGCAGTCAGAGGCTTTTTAAAATTTCTTTTCACTTTTGTCCTGGATCACTGCTTCCATTTCTTCTGACTCCGGAGTGGCTAAGCTTGTTGTCAAATCCAATAGCTCCAGGAAAAAGCCTCAAGCTTCTCTAAACCAAGAGAAGCTTCTTTCTGCAACACAACATGTCTCCAGAATCTTTTCTCACTGAAGTATTCATAGTCTGTAGTTTGTGTGTGTGTGTGTGTGTGTGTGTGTGTTTTAATTTATTTATTTATTAATTTGACTTTACAATACTCTATTGGGTTTGCCATACATCAACATGAATCCACCACAGGTGTACACAAGCTCCCAATCCCGAATCCCCCTCCCACCTCCCACCCCACGACGTCTCTCTGGATCATCCCCGTACACCAGCCCCAAGCATCCTGCATCCTGTATCAAACATAAGACTGGTGATTCGTTTCTTACATAATAGTATATATGCTTCAGTGCCATTCTCCCAGATCATCCCGCCCTCTCCTACTCCCTCTGAGGCCAAAAGTCCATTCTCTATGTCTGTGTCCTTTTGTTGTCTCACATACAGGGTCATCATTACTATCTTTCTAAATTCCATATATATGTGTCAGTATGCTGTATTGGTGTTTTTCTTTCTGGCTTACTTCACTCTGTATAATAGGCTCCAGTTTCATCCATCTCATTAGAACTGATTCAAATTTATTCTTTTTAATGGCNCCTTATTTCAACTAATTTCAAATAAAAATTCATTATTTCCTTTCATTATTAGTAGAGTTCCTTGACTTGGTCATCAAAAAAAACCTCAGTTATTTTCATTTCTGAAAATTAACCTTTTGCTCATCACTACTTCAAAATGATGGTGATTGTTAGACCCATTGCTGCATGTTAGTATCTTAAGAAGCAAAAATGTTAACGTATCCTAGTATTGCTTTTCTTAATACTTTGTTAATTCTGTTTTAATATATTTGGTTTTAATTTATGTGTTTTTTTTTTTTAAAGCAGTAAAAGCAGATTTTATTCAGGAACTATTGGAATAGGAGAAACCAGATCTCAATATAGAACTGGGCTCAATTCCAAATATAGCAATTTTTTTGAGTTTTATTTATTTATTTACTTTATTCTACTTTACAATACTGTATTGGTTTTGCCATACATCAACATGAATCCACCACAGGTGTATACGAGCTCCCAATCCTGAATCCCCCTCCCACCCCCACCCCAAATATAGCATTTTAAAACGTCATTCTGATAAAGAATCTACAGGCTTCACCAGACCGCCAAAAGGGTCTGTAATTCTTTTTGCAAAACAGCCAGGTTCCCTGAAGTAAAGGTTTTAGATAAAGTTTACTTGTGGTTTAAATGGATGCTCATACGGGTGAATATGAACCACTGCTTTCACTTAATTTCTTTTCCTTTAAGTGGTATTCTGTATTGTCCAAGGAATGTTGCATTTTCTACTCAAGTTTCGTCTTTTTCTGGTGAAATACAGAGACAAAAGTAGGCTGGTGTTTCCTGAGTTTGGAGTGAGAAATGGCTTTCTTAAAGCAAATGCTTCAAAATTCACCTGAGGAACCCTGCCCTAGCCTGCACAGTCACTTTAAACAATGCCTCTTTCTTCACCTATCTCCCGGTTCTCTTTAGCAGAGAGAACTCGGAGGGCACCCGCTCAGCTGGCCTGAGGTCACTGCAGAGCCTTTTTCCTGCACTGGGTCCACGCTCTCCGAGGGGACCGCCTTGCTCTCTGTGTACCAGGACAGGCTCCACAGTGAACACCCCCCGACGACGCATCCTGGGACGTGCTGGGTCCCAGCCACCATCGGCACCTGTCTTTTACAGGCTTATAAATGTGGGCGGTATGGATTTCCTTTCACAACACTTGGATACAGGAAATCTTAGATTCAGTTATTTCTCTAAATCATTAAATCTGATGTGAGTACTCACTCAGTGAAATTCATGGCACACTCTGGTCTGTATTGAGAATCCCTCCCGAGTCCTGTTCCAATGTGGGGTCCTCCCGCTGCCAGAAAAAAAAAGAGTGAAGTGTCATTTCTGGCACTGCCATCATTCTTTTTTAAATAATTCTGTTTGTTTATTTTTGGCCGTGTGGAGTCCTTTTCGCTGCCTGGGCTTTTCTCTAGTTGCAGCGAGCGGGGCTCGGCTCTCGCTGCTGCTCCCCGGCTGCTCGCTGCGCTGGCTTCTCCTGCTGCCCGAGCACACTCCTCCAGGGCACGCAGGCTGCCCCGGCTGCGGCACACGGGCTCAGCAGTCGCAGCTGTGGTTCCCGGGCCCTAGAGCACAAGCTCTGCAGTTGTAGCACGAGGGCTTAGTTGCTCTGAGACACGTGGAGTCTTCCCAGATTCGGGATCAAACCCGTGTCTCCTGCACTGGCAGGCAGAAACTTTCCCTCTGAGCCACCAGGGAAGCCCTGCCATCATTCTTGTTGTCCTTTCTCCTAGTCAATGCCTCTTGGATCCCAGAAAATGCAGAGCTGCCCTCTCAGTGGGCGCTGGTCCTCAGAAAGTCTCACCGCTGCTTTCCAGGTTGCAGAGCACACCATGGACTCTTTCCTGGCCTCCGGATCACAGACCCCCTCAGCCCAATCCTATTCTCTCTTCCCCACTGAGATGGCTTCCACCTCTGCAAATACTCTCCTCCATCCTCCCCCTCAGTGAAAACCCAACATCATGCCTTTCAATGAGCCAGACTTTCAGAAGCCAAAGATGAGACAGGCAGTTCTCTGGTGACGTCTCCTTTTTATCTGTAACCCCAAAGCCCCTGAAAACCAAAAGAACATAAATGCCTGGCTACATTATGGGGACAAAATAAAAACATAGTAACAGAAATGAAACACAAATTACTATTTCAATCAAATACCCTGCATATAAAAGTAAGCACATCTGTTAGAGAAGCATCTCTAAGGAAAACAGATTAAGTATTAAGGTACAGTTCTAGAAATAAAGCTGAAAACTGTAAATTACTTTTTTGAACCGAGTGAATTTGTCCTCAGTTGCGTACGCGCACACGCACACGCACGCACGCGTGCATGCACACACACACACACACACACACACACACACACACTACATGTTAGCCTTTAACCAATCTCAGTTTAAGACCAAGGAAGATCCAGTTGGAGAAGGCAATGGCGCTCCACTCCAGTACTCTTGCCTGGAAAATCCCATGGATGGAGGAGCCTGGTGGGCTGCAGTCCATGGGGCTGCTACTAGTCGGACACGACTGAGCAACTTCACTTTCACTTTTCACTTTCATGCATTGGAGAAGGAAATGGCAACCCACTCCAGTGTTCTTGCCTGGAGAATCCCAGGGACAGGGGAGCCTGGTGGGCTGCCGTCCATGGGGTCACACAGAGACGAACACGACTGAAGCGACTTAGCAGCAGCAGCAGCAAGACCCAGTTAGGAGCCAAAATTTATCATCGGTTTCAGTAAAGCACTTGGAGATTCTGTGTAATCAGTGACACATCAGGAGGTCACATTAAGCAACACAACGCTTTGAAGATAACAGTGGCAACAGCCCTCATCACACCTCATGAGCAGTGCCGCAGACTTCGCTATTCTTCAGGCCACGCTGAATTTCTAGACTTCTGCTTTTCTGGCCAGGCCACACTGAATTTCTAGATTTCGCTCTTCTAGCCAGGCCACGCTGGATTTCTAGACTGCACCCCCTACTCAGAGAAGAAAAACATTCCAACTCTATGGCCACTACTCACTCTTAAAAGATTAACTTAGGGAAAATGAATACCCACCACAGTAATGAATGTAATTCAGTGGGAGAGTGGCTTGAGAAAGCTAGCCACACTGGAAAGCTTTACTTCTTAAATTAATGACAGATCTGAAGATTATTTTCAGATTTGGTCAGCATTTCTGAGAAGTAATGATCAGCCAGGGTGGGAAAAGTCCAGATTAGTATTAAGCATTTGCATGTTATGAGCAGAATGAGCTAAATCCAAGACTGTGACTTATTGTTCAGGCTCTCGCCATCCGCTTTGCTAACAATAAGAGCTAACATTCATTAAGTGCTTACTATGCAATTCAATTGAAAAAGCACTTTCTGTGTATTACTGCATCTATGCCACAAAAGTACATATTAAAGAGTTACTATTATTCTCTCTAAAAATGAGTGAGGATATTTAGGAACAGAAATGTTGAGTAATTGGCCAATGGTCACAAAGTTGGTGCACGTGGATAAAAAACTTGTTTCTAAACAATATAAGTTAGAGAGCTCAGCCCTTTAACACTGTTCAGTACTGTTGCTATTGCACCCTCATCAAGAGGCTCTTTAGTTCCTCTTCTCTTTCTGTCATTAGAGTGGTATCATCTCCATATCAGAGGCTGTGGATATTTCTCCCAGAAATCTTGATCCAGCTTGTGCTTCATCCAGCCCGGCATTAACATGATGCAGTCTGCATATAAGTTAAATAAGCAGAGTGACAGTACACAGCCTTGACATATTCCTTTCCCAATTTTGAACCAGTCTGTATTTCCATGTCCAGTTTTAACTTGTTTCTTGACCTGCATACAGGTTTCTCAGGAGACAGATAAGGTAGCTTGGTATTCTCATGTCTTTAAGAATTTTCCACATTTGTTGTGATCCAGAAGTCAAAGGATTTAGCATAGTCAGTGAAGCAGAAATAGATGTTTTTGGAATTCCCTTGCTTTTTCTATGATCCAACAGATGTTGACAATTTGATCTCTGGCTCCTCTGCCTTTTCTAAATCCAGCTTATACATCTGGAAGTTCTCAGTTCATGTACTGTTGAAAGTGAAAGTGAAGTCGTTCAGTCATGTCCGACTCTTTGCAACCCCATGGACTATAGAGTCCGTGGAATTCTCTAGCCAGAATACTAGAATGGGTAACCTTTCCCTTCTCCAAGGGATCTTACCAACCCAAGGATCAAGCCCAGGTCTCCCGAATTGCAGGCAGATTCTTTATCAACTGAGCCACAAAGGAAACCCAAGAATACTGGAATGAGTAGCCTACCCCTTCTCCAGCAGATCTCCCTGACCCAGGAATCAAAATGGGTTCTGCTGCATTGCAGGTGGATTCTTTACCAACTGAACTGTCAGGAAGCCCTGTACTGTTGAAGTCTAGCTTAAAGGATTTTGAGCTTTATCTTGCTAGCATGTAAAACAGTCACAACTGTACAGTAGCTGGAACACTCTTTGGCATTGCCTTTCTTTGGGATGAGAATGAAAACTGACCTCTTCCAGTCCTGTGACCACTGCTGAGTTTGCCAACTTTACTGGCATATTGGGTGCAGCACTTTAACAGCATCATCTTTCAGGACTTGAAACAGCTCAGTTGGAATTCCATCACCTCCACTAGCTTTGTTTGTAGTAATGTTTCCTAAGGCCCACTTGACTTCACACTCCAGGATGTCTGGCTCTAGGTGAGTTGACCATGCCATCGTGGTTATCTGGGTCAGTAAGACCTTTTTTGTATAGTTCTTCTGTGTATTCTTGCCATCTCCTTTTAATATCTTCTGCTTCTGTTAGGTCCTTTATTGTGCTCATCTTTGCATGAAATATTCCCTTGGTATTTCCAGTTTTCTTTAAGAGGTCTCTAGTCTTTCCCTGTCTATTCTTTTCCTCTATTTCTTTGCATTGTTCACTTAAGAAGGCTTTCTTATCTCTCAGTTGGGTATATGTTTCCCTTTCTCTTTGTCTTTTTCTTTTCTTTTCTTAGCTATTTGTGAGGCTTTTTCAGACAAGTATTTTGCTTTCTTGCATTTCTGTTTTGAGGGGATGGTTTTGGTAACCATTTCCTGTACAATGTCATGAAACCCTGTCCATAATTCTTCAGGCACTCTGTCTACCAGATCAAAACCCTTGAATCTATTCATCACATCTGTGTATAATCATATGGGATTTGATTTAGGTCCTACCTGAATGGTCTATTGATTTTCCCTACTTTCTTAAATTTAAGCCTGAATTTTGCAATGAGGTGCTCATGATCAGAGTCACAGTCAGCTCCAAGTCTTGTTTTTTGCTGACTCTATAGAGCTTCTCCATCTTTGGCTGCCAAGAATATAATCAATCTGACTTCAGTATTGACCATCTGGTGATGTCCATATGTATAGTCGTCTTTTGTGTTGTTGGAAGAGGGTGTCTGCTTTGACCAGTGTGTTCTCTTGGCAAAACTCTGATAGCCTTTGCCCTGCTTCATTTTGCACTCCAAGGCCAAACTTACCTGTTACTCCAGGGACCTCTTGATTCTCTACTTTTGCATTCCAATCCCCTATGATGAAAAGGACTTTTTGTTTGTTTACTTTTGGTGTCAGTTCTAGAAGGTCTCGTAGGTCTTCATAGAACCACTCAACTTCAGCTTTGGCATTAGTGGTTGGGGCACAGACTTGGATTACAGTGATATTGAATGGTTTGCTTGGAAATGAACCGAGATCGTTCTGTCATTTTTGAGATTGTGCCCAAGTACTGCATTTTGGACTCTTTTGTTGACTATGAAGGCTACTCCATCTCTTCTTTGGTCATCTGAATTAAATTTGCCTATTCCTGTCCATTTGAGTTCACTGATTTCTAAGATGTCACTGTTCACTCTTGCCATCTCCTGCTTGACAACATCCAATTTTTCTTGATTCATGGACCTGACATTCCAGGTTCTTATGTAATATTGTTCTTTACAGTATCAGATTTTACTTTCACCACCAGACACATCCCCAGTTTCTGCTTTGGCCCAGCCTCTTCACTCTTTCTGGAGCTATTTCTCCATCTTCCCCAGAAGTCTATTGGACACCTTCCAACCTAGGGAGCTCATCTTCTGGTGTCATATCTTTTCGCCCTTTCATACTGTTCATGGGTTCTGAAGGGGAGAATACTGGAGTGGTTTGCCATTCCCTTCTTCCGTGGACCACATTTTGTCAAAATTCTCTACCATGAGCCTTCTGTCTTGGTGGCCCTGCATGGCATGGCTCATAGCTTCACTGAGTTACACAAGACTGTGATCCATGAGATCATTTTGGTTAGTTTTCTGTGATTGTGGTTTTTGTTATGGAGACTGTGGAATTATAGCTCTCACTTCTCTCTCTGCCCTCTGATGGATGAGGATAAACAAGCTTGTGCAAGCTTCCTGATGAGGGGAGATTGGCTGTGGGGAAAACTAGGTCTCTCACTAGTGGGCAAGGCCATGCTTAGTAAATCTTTAATCCAATTTTCTGCGATGGGTGGGGCTGTGCCCCTCCCTGTTAGCTGTTTGGCCTGAGGAGACCCAGTTCTAGAGTCTACAGGCTCTATGGTAGGGCTACTGATTATCTTCAAAAAAGACTTATGCCAGCACACACCTCCCAGGACTACTGCTGCCAGCTCCCCTGTCCCTGGGGCGGCCCTTCCCACTCATGCCTCTGCAGGAGACCCTCAAACACTTACAGGCAGATCTGTGCCAATATCTTGTCCCTGGGTCCTGCTGCACATAACAATTTTTTGTGCCCTCCAAGAGTCTCTATTTCCCCCAGTTCTCTGGAAGTTCTGTAATCAAATCCCATTGTCCTTCAAAGTCAGACTCACTGGGGATTCCCTTTGCTGAATCCCCAGTTTGGGAAGTCTGATATGGGGCCTAGAACCTTCACAACAGTGCAAGAACTTCTTCGATGTTATTGTTCTTCAGTTTGTGGGGGGCCTACCTGGCAGGTATGGGATTTGATTTTAAAATGATTGCACACATATCCCCCCGCTACTGTCTTGTTGAAGCTTTTCCTTCATCCTTGGTTGTAGGGTATCAATTTTTGGTGGATTCCAACATCCTTCTGTTGGTGGCTGTTCAAGAGCTAGTTGCTATTTTGGTGTTCTTGAGGAGACGATGAATGCATGTCCTTCTGCTCTGCTATCTTGTACTATCCTGGATTCTGTGGATCCCAAGTACTGTAGCCTGCCAGACCCCTCGGTCCATGGGATTCTCCAAGTAAGAATACTGGAGTGGGTCGCCATGCCCTTCTCTAGGGGATCTTCTCAACCCAAGGATCAAACCAGGGTCTCCTGCACTGCAGGCAGATTCCTTACCATCTGAGCCAACAGGGAAGCCCCGACTCCGCACTGTGTCAAGGACTGAAACTGCATGCATCCTCACATATAGAATCGAAGCTCCTCCTCCACTTGTGCAGTGTGACAAATTATTTTCACAGGTGCTCTCATAACTCATCCTCACACAACAGTAATAGTGATAGGCAGCTTTTACAGAGCCTGACTTTATACAGAGCCTCTGACCTAGCTCCTTACACCTATTTATTCAATGACTTCATAAAACAGCTCTATGAGATACCTATTATTATTCCCTGCATCTCACATATGAGGAAACCAAGGCACAGAGACACTTAGCTTCTCATCCAAGGTCACATAGCTAGAAAGCAGTAGAGCCAGAATTGAACCCATGAAGTTGTACTAACTTGATGAAGTTAGCATTATTATGCCTATTTTACAGTTCAGGAAACAAATTGAGTAAAATTGGATGTGATTTGTTTCAAAAAGGTGGTGCTAATCTGTTGTTAGCTATTAAAATTTGTAAAACATGGAATAAACTTGTATGTTATTTTGTAAACATGTATATGTGTATATTCTTTATCTTTCAGGCTGGACCAAATAGTAGTTAAATATATATGTGATTACACCCAAACACTTAAACAGATATAGTCTTGAAACCTTGGCCTTTTTCACACCTCTGTGTCACTGCTCACACTGAGATTCTGCCAAATACTTCAAGACCAGAACCAGAATTCTGTTCCTTAAAGAGGTCCTGCCTGACTGTGTGAGCTCACTGTGATCCACCCTTCACTCTATCTAACATGAGCACTGTGTTGCATCGTGTGTTGTATTCACTGTAGAACACTTCTAGTAGCCTAATAAAAAGTTCTTTGAGAGGAAGGACTTAAACATTTTCCCAAACCCCTCCCAGCCCCTCTTCATACCATAGGACCTGGCAGGCACATGCATGGTTGGGCCACAGGAGAAAACAAGGAGACCTAGTTACAGACTACAGGTTAATTTGTAGGTAGCACTAAGTATAAAATTCAGTTAATCAGTCAATGACTCAACAAGCAGTAAACTAACAAAATTCCTGGCCTCATAACATTTACAAATATTCCAACGACAGAAAACATATAAAAAAACAAACAAGTAAATATATCTCATGACTAATCATGATAAAGCTAAGAGTAGAGGTACAGTAAAGAGCATAGTAGGTTACAGGAGGCAGATTGGTAGGGTTACTTTTTTGTATAGTATAAGAAGTCTGAAAGGACCTATCTGGCAAGGAGAAGATTGAGCAGAGATCTGAAAAAAAAAAAACATGTGGATGAAATGTGTTCATATCTGCAAAGCATTTTCATCTCTACAGGTCTATTGGAATAGATTAGATCCATTGTGAATGCAATATAAGGGCTATCTCTCATGGAAAGAACATTCCAATCAGAGAGATAAGCAGGTGCAAAGAACCCAAGGTAAGAGAGTGCCCAGACGCTTTAAGCTGTAAGGAAAATAGCATGGCTGGAGCTGAGTGAGTAAGGATGAAGTAAGGAAAATGATTTGCTCAGGAAAGTAATGGATTCAGGAACTGAGGGAGAAGACTCTAGAGCCTAAAAGGCTGAGTTTTCCTTTGAGTAATATAAGAAGCCACTGGAGAAATCTTAAGGCAAGCAGTTATATGAGTTCACGTAGTTTAAGGGATCAACATTTCCGCTGTATTGATGTTAAAATGAAAGGGATCGGCCATGGCATAGGCAAGAGCGGAAGCATGAAGGTTAGGCAGCAGCTGCAATAATTCTGGTGACAGAAGAAGAAAGACTGGACCCGAGTGGTGGAAGTCAGATTCGGGATGCACTTGGAGAGATGAACTGAGCTGTTGATAACTATGGATGGTATTTAAGAGCCATGAGACCATTACTGATTCACATAAGGAATACGTACGCAGAGAAAAAAACAGAGGTCCAAGGACTAAGCCCTGGGACCCTCCAGTGCTTGAAGAAAAATGGGGTAGAAAAGAAATGGAGAAGAGTGGAGAGCCAATATGGGAAGCTCCAAGTTTTTCTGCAACAAACTGAGGAAGTGGCTGGAAGGAGATGAGGAATCGAGAGAGGGTTGGGTTATGTAAGGCGAGAGAGATGACAGCATGTTTGTAAGCAGGTGCTCTTTTTCTGGGGCTGCCATAACACATAACTCAGGCTGAGAGGCTCAAACAGCAGCTCTGGGGAGCTGGGGCTCCGCAGCGTTGGCAGCGTGGGCTCCTCAAAGGCATCCCTGCTCGGTGTGAAGGCGGCCGCCTTCTCCTTGTGTCGCCACGCAGCCTTTCCTCTGTGCGTGTCTGTGTCCTCATCTCTTCTTCCTAAAAGGACACCAGTCACCCTGGATTAGGGTACAACATAATGACCTCATTTTGACGCAGTTACCTCTTTAGTGATCTCGTCTTCAGTCACACTCCAAGGCACTGGGGGTTAGAACCTCACGTGTGAATTTAGGGAGTACACAACTCGGCCGTAACAAGGCTGCGGAGAAAGAAGCCAGGGATCATCACTGAAACGATGTTCTGAAACAGGCAAGAAGGGGTAGGATATGGTGCCTAAAGGGAAGAGCAGGCTGAAGACAGGACATGGATGATGCATCTATAAACAGAAAGCAGAGTGTCTTGACACATATACAGTCGAGTGGGTGCATGTGGTGGTGAGCATACAGCAGGTCTTTAAACTGCTTTCATTTACTCAGTGAGCTAGGCAGCAAGGCTGAGAAGGGAGAAGGCTGAGAAGAGAACACAAGGTCTGTAGTGGTCATTTGGGGTGGTGGAAGCGATAGTGGACATCAGGGAGATGTAGTGTGGAAGCTGGAATCACCAAGGGTCCACTTGGGGTTAGCTAACCCAGATTACAAGTGAGACCAGCAGGCATGGTGTTTTGTTCCCATGGTGTTTTGCCCCCATGGTGTTTTGCCATACGATCAGGCCTGGAGTAAACAAATATGGGGTTGGCCAAAACGTGTGCTTGGGTCTTTCAAAATGAAAAAAAAAAAAATCCAAACTTTTTGGCCAACCCAATAATTAGATTTTGACTTCCCAGGTGATTCAGTGGTAAGGAATCTGCCTGCCAATGCAGACTTGATCCCTGGGTTGGGAAAATCCCCCGGAGAAGGAAATGGCAACACACTCCAGTGTTCTTGCCTGCCAAATTTCATGAACAGAGGAGCCAGGTGGACTACAGTCTGTGGGGGGCGCAGAAGAGTCAGACATGACTTAACGACTAAACAATGATGATTAGATTTAACTAGGATGGTAGGGAAAGGGTTAGGTTCTAACAAGACGCCTATGGCAAAGGTATGCTAGGGTAAGGGGTTTGTGGGGTAAGAATGATGACAGGCAGTGGCATCTCTGCTGGTAGTAAGGCATATCAGTTTCTTGGAGCTCCCATAGCAAAACACCAGAAACTGGGTGGCTTCAGCAACAGAAACACAGTGCTTCACAGCGGCCAGCAGCCTGAAACTGCGGTGACTTTCTCACCGGTGTGAGGAAGGGATCTGCCCAAGGCCTCACTCCTGGGCATGTAGGTGGCCAGCTTTGGGTCGATGCAGCACTCCCCCTGTGGGTGTCTATACCCAGACTGTCCCTTTTTACAAGGACATTTGTCATGCTGAATTAGGGCCCATAATAACGACATCATTTTAATTGGATTACCTCTGCAATGATCCAACTAAGGCCACATCCTGAGAAACTGTGGTGAGGATTGTATGAATTTTATGAGGACATTAAACCCATAACAGAAAGGAAGCCAGGTCAGGCATGGTAAATTATCCACTTTAGGAAAATAGAAAAAGAAGAGTAAATTAAATCCAAAGTGAGTAAATTAAAACCAAATAAAAGAAACAATAAGGATTAGAGCAGAAGTCAACGAAATTGAAAATAGGAGATCAATAGATAAAATCAATAAATCAATTCAGTTCTCTGAAAAGATCAATTGGTAAGGCACAAGCCAGACTAATTAAGAAACGGAGAAGACATAAATGACCAATATCAGAAATAAAAAGATATAACTACAGATCCTATGGATGTTGAAAAAATAATGAATAAATGTATGAGCCCACAAATTTGATAACATAGGTAAAATGGACCAATTCCTTGAAAGACACAATTTACCAAAACTCATACACAAAGAAATAAATGCTCTGAATAGGCTTATGTCTGCTAAGAAAGTGAATGAGTAATTAGTAATCTTCCAAAACAAAAGCACTGGGTTCAGATGAGTTCCCTGGTGAATTCTACAAAACATTTAAAGGAAGAAATTATACCAATTCTCTACAATCTCTTTCAGAATATAGAAGCAGAGGGAACACTTGCTGACTTATTACACAGTCAGGATTACCCTTTTACCCAAAACAGAAAAAGCATTCCAAGAAAACTACAGATCAGGTGATGAATACCAATATCTCTCATGAACATAGAAGTAAAAATCTTTAACAAAATATTAGCAAGAAATCCAACAATGTATAAAGATAATTATACCCCATTACCAAGTGAGATTTACCCAAGCTGGGCAGGGCTGGATAAATTAATTAGGGCAGGGAATTCCCTGGTAGTCTGGTGGTTGAGAATGCCTTCCAGGGCAGGGTATATGGGCTCGATCCCTGATTGGGAGCTAAGATCCCACAAGACTCACAGCCAAAAAGCCAAAACATGAAACAGAAACAATACTGTAAAAAACACAATAAAGCTTTACAAAAAAATCAATGAGCATAACCCATTGTATCCATTGGTTAAAATGAAAAGAAATCACATGATTATATCAATAGATGCATAAAGAGTGACTGACAAAAATTGAACACTTAATCATGATAAAAACTCTCAATTAATTAGGAATATAGGGAAACTTCCTCAGCTTGATAAAGATATTCTAAAAAAGACCTAGAGCTAGCATCAGGCCTAAGAGTGAGAAACTTAAAACTTTCTCACCAAGATTAGGTACAAGGCAAGGATGCCCCTTCTCATCACTCCTTTTCAACATCATACTTGGAAGTTCTGGTTGATTCAGTAAGACAAGAAAAGGAGATGAATTGTGTACAAATTGTGAATAACATGACTTGTGTAAGGCATCTGAAAATAAATCAACAAAAAACTCCTGAAACTAGTAAGCAATTGTAACAAGACATAGGATACAAAGTTAATAGACAAAAGTGTATCAGTAATAAACAAGTGGAATTTAACATTTGAATTGCAATATCATTTACATAAACACCCCCAAAATGAAATACGTAGGTATAAGTCTAACAAAATATGTATACAATTTATATGAGGAAAATTACAAACCTCTGATGAACAAAATTATCAAGAAATAAATAGAGTTAGTCCATGTTTGTAAATAAGAAAATTCATATTATCAAGATGTCAATTCTTCCCAAATTGAACTGCAGCAACAATGCAATTCCCATCAAAATATCAAGTCATTTTGTGATGTCAACAAGCTGATTCTAAAGTCTACATGGAAGGTCAAGAGATTCAGAACAGTGAATGCAATATTCAAGGAGAACAAAGTTGGAGGACTCATATTACCAGACTTTGAGGCTTACTATTAATCAAGACAGTAGGGCACTGGCAATGGAGTAGACAAATAGGTCACTGTAACAGGATAGAGAGCCAAGAAACAGACCCTTATAAATATAGTCGACTGACCTCCAGCAAAAGAATGAAGGCAACGCACTGTTATTTTTAACAAATGGTGCTGAAACAGTTGAACATCTATATGCAAAAAAAGAGAGAGAATCTAGACAAAGGCCTTACACCCGTCACAAAAATTAACTCAAAGTGGACTATAAAACTCCTAGAAGATAACCTACTAGAAAAACCTAGATTGGTTTGGCTATGTATATAATTTTTAAAACACAATACTAAAGATAAAATTCATGAAAAAAAATGATAAGCTGGACTTCATTAAAATTAAAAATTCTACTCTACAAAAGACAATGTCAAGAGAATGAAAAGAGAATACGAGCCACAGACTCAGAGAAAATATTTACAAAAACACATGTGGTAATGGATTGCTATCCAAAATATACAAAGGACTATTAAAACTGGACAACTTAGAAAAAGCAAACAACTCTCCAGGAATAACACAGTGATGGAGAGCCTTCCATGTGCATCTAATCTTCCTGACAGATCTACTATAGAGACAAGGGAAGTGATCTCAGCTGGCTCAGTCCCTGCCTGACAACTCAAAAGTTAGTAAGAAGAGGTGTGGCCAATATGGCAGAGTAGGAAGACTCTGAGCTCCCCTCTTCCCACAGGCTCATCAGAATTACAAGTGTCTACAGAACAAAAGATTTTGAAAGCAACATGAAGACTAGTAGAAAAAATTTTCCATAACTAGAGATATACTGTGAGTCAGGTAGGAGAGGTAGAGGCACGGTATAGTCAAGACACATACCCCTGTGTTGGTGACCCACAAACAGAAGGATGATCACAATTGCAGGGACTCTCCCCAAGTAGCAAGGGGTGTTAGCCTCACATTGGGATCGCTGGTCAGGAGGTACTGCATCAGGAAGATGAGCCCCCAGAATGTCTGGCTTTGAAGGCCAGCAGGGCTTGAGTATGGGAGAGCCAGAGAAATAGAGAAAAAGAACAGAATGGGAAAGACTAGAGATCACTTCAAGAAAATTAGAGATACCAAGGGAACATTTCATGCAAAGATGAGCTCGATAAAGGACAGAAATGGTATGGACCTAACAGAAGCAGAAGATATTAAGAAGAGGTGGCAAGAATACACAGAAGAACGGTACAAAAAAGATCTTCACGACCCAGATAATCATGATGATGTAATCACTAGTCTAGAGCCAGACATCTTGGAATGTGAAGTCAAGTGGGCCTTAGGAAGCATCACTACAAACAAAGCTAGTGGAGGTGATGGAATTCCAGTTGAGCTATTTCAAATCCTGAAAGATGATGCTCTCAAGGTGCTGCACTCAATATGCCAGCAAATTTGGAAAACTCAGCAGTGGCCACAGGACTGGAAAAGGTCAGTTTTCATTCCAATCCCAAAGAAAGGCAATGCCAAAGAATGCTC
>SJYV01000089.1:0-14617 GCA_006410875.1 Neotragus pygmaeus | reverse complement strand
TCTCCCAGCAATCTTGATTCCAGCTTGTGTTTCTTCCAGTCCAACGTTTCTCATGATATACTCTGCATATTATTCCCTTCTTAAAGTATCTGTGTTTAGGCCAAGAAGGGTGTTACCCCTACTTTATACTTATCACAGTCTGTTAAGTCAGAGGTGGCCACCTGACCTAGAGTCAACCAATCCATGGGCTTACCTGAGCAAATGAGATGTCTTCTTCCAGGAACTTGGAATTGAACATGGGAGAAACTGGATTATATAGCACTTTAACTGTCTTGCTTACTGAATGTTTTGCCCATGTAGAAGTAAGGCAGAAAGAGTGGGGAGCTAAAAAGTGTTAATGGCAAAATGAAGGACCCTTAACTCTTGCTGTTCAGATCTGTACATTTGTTCTCTGATCCACTTACTTGAATTTTCCTTGTATCCTGTGAGATACCCTTCTAAACTAGTAAGCTCCCCCTACCCCCACTTTTTTGGTTTCTGTTACCTACAACCAGATGATCTCTGATTAGATAACTTTCTAACATTATTTTATTATTTCATAAATTATAGTATGTGGTCCAACCTAGCTGGGTCATCTTGCTCTCAACACTTCCCATTCAGTAATATGTGACTGTTTATGGTTTCCCTCAAAAAAGTTATATACTTTGACTGGGCCCTTGGCTATATTGTTCCTATTGTCTGAACTACTTCTTAGTCTTATCTTCTTGGAGAAGTCATTCTCTTACTGTTTTTAATCTCTATGATGATCTTCCTTTCCCTTTCCTTCCTCCTCTTCCCTGACTTGAGCNAGTTATATACTTTGACTGGGCCCTTGGCTATATTGTTCCTATTGTCTGAACTACTTCTTAGTCTTATCTTCTTGGAGAAGTCATTCTCTTACTGTTTTTAATCTCTATGATGATCTTCCTTTCCCTTTCCTTCCTCCTCTTCCCTGACTTGAGCAGAATGAAATGTTTCTTTGTTTCTCATAGCACCCTGTATTTATAGTACTTAAAAACCACGTTTTGTTTTGTTTTTGATTTGTTTTTACTAACTATATGGCCTTTAGCCCATGCCCCTCAAGGATTTGAAATATCTTATTCATCTTAGTCTTTTATATTTAGCACAGGGCCTAACATAGTAGGTGTTAAGTAATCTTTGAGTGATCATTTCTTTAATCATTGACTCTATTAGATATTGCTTTGTAATGAAATTTGGAGTCAGTGAATCTTGGTGCTCAGTTGAAGCATGTGTCAATAATTGAAATAACATTGTAAAAATAAAAATGTGCAGTATTTTGCCAGACTGTACTAATGCCATATGGAGATTTATAAAATGTTATTTTAATTTTGGCAAACCTTACTTACTATAAGTTTATCTCTGAATTTTCATTTTGAAGGGAATGCCAAAACTCAAATTATAAGCCACATTTGCTGGGTTTACTAATATTTCAGATACAAACTCACTAACTCTCACAAAGTGTCACATGGTGTCTATCTTAAGGCATGTTTTGGCTGAAGTTTATTCAAAACAGATTTGGGTTTAAATTAAACCTAGAAGATTTGTGTTACAAAGCTTTATTTAGCATAGCTGTAGAAAAGCAACTATATTTTAAGGTAATCTCATTGTCCTCAAGGTGACAGTCTTTTATTTAAAAATAATTGGGTAGACCTATCTCTAACCTAATTTAAAAGTTACCATATGAAACAGTTCAGGAAAAAAAAATTGCTTATACATCTCAAAAATTCCTTTTATTCTCTTTTTTTGTTTTGGTCCACTTAATTTTGTTATACTGTTTTAGGCTTTTACCAAAACAGTAATTCAAAAGCACGAGGCTTAGGACAAAGAGATTTATTATGTCTTCTGCATAGTAGAAGAATCACACATTATTGAACTTCAAGTTGGTCTGTCCCTCATTTTTAATTTGCAGCCCTGAGGATATAGAATATCCACATCTCTACTTTTTTTACTGTAAACCAGTCTTGGACTTGACCCAGCCATGTAGGAGAATACTAATGAAAGAGTCACTGACTACACTGAACATTCATCGATTTATTAAGACAATGGAAGCACCTCTGCTGGTATGTGTCTTATTTAAATATGTTAGATAATTTGTGTGTAAAGTTTATTGTTTTGATTCATAGATATGCATTTAACTTAGATGAGCTATATCTTTTCCCCTTGAACATATTTATTTCATTTAGGCAGATTTAGGTGTAGTACCTTATTACAGGTAGATTAGAGGATAAACTGTGTATTCATAAAATGGTATTTTAATGCCTTGAAGTGTTGTTGTTTTGAAAAACCCAATATAGCATTGTGTAGTTATAATGGTAGTTATAATGAACTGTGGAACTATTCTGTGGTAGTTATAATGAACTGTGCCCATTCTAAGATCACAAAGATTACATCATGGGCTAAGAAAAGACCTCTTTTGTGAATGCTTTGATTCCTGTTTTAAAAGTTTATAAATATTTGCATTATAGAATTTTTGGTGTCTCACTTTCCTTAGTGTCAGACTGGAAGAATCTTAGACTCAGTAGGTGATCAACTGACTTCTCTCTGGAAGTTTAAAGGGTTGTCCTGAGCATATGTAAAACCTTCAATAGGCCTTCTCACTCATCATATCCTTTTTACATAAAAATTGTGCATATGTGCTATAAATAATTCAAACAGTGCAGCAAAGTATAAATAATGAAAAATTTTAAATCCACCAATTCCCATCATTCAGAAATGAACTGTTAGGTTCAACCACTCATCTCTGCATTCATATGGATACATATAGATAGAGGGATGAATGGATCCATGGACATATATTGCATGAGCTACTTTATAGTAAAAAGCATTATATTTAATCTTATTTGAATTTACTAGAAGAAAAAGAAACTGATAAGAAACTAGAGGAATTATGGAACTTTTGAGAAATTGTTTCATCATTAGAGGGCTGTTTAGGAAATACTATCTTAAGTGTTGAAATGATTATGGAAAACACTGAGAAGTGAAAATTATTATTTTAAGAAAACTGCATATTTTCATTTCGGATAATATTGTTTGCTCCTTGGTGTAAAAGGTGAGAATATTTCCATCTGAGTTCCTCTTTACCCCCCAGATTTTTGTTTTGTGTTATTTTACATTGTAAAGGTTATAATATTTATATGGTGTTCTATAATCATAATTCCCTTTTTTTTTTTTAAAGCCCTGCTTTCATATTTAAATAGATTCAGAGCTCATCAGTCCCAGTTCTACTGGCTTCATTCCTGAGTTCTTTATTTTGGTCAGTTTTTATTTAGTTAGATTTTGACTTCAAGCAACTAAGAAAAAAGAAAACAGTATATGGGTCTTTTTCCTTTCTGTTCACATGGGAGAAAGAAATATTTATCTTATATTCTTTGGGAGAAGATCCTCTGATTTTGGTTTGATCTTCCACTTCTCCACAAAGCCCTCATGAGTTCATTGTACAGTTCTTCATCATTTCTCTCCATCCTCATTTCCTTTTCTTCCAATGTTGAGATATTAAGAATTGTCAGGATTTTGTCTACTTACCAGTCAACATTATCTATAAACATTAATAAAAATGGAAGCTGGGATTCAAGCTTTTTGATAAACTTTGGATGCATGATCATTGCAGTTACATGCATTGTCTCACTTCTAAACATATGAAAATAGATGCAGGTTGGAGAATCTGTGTCTTTGTGTGTTAAGCAGATAGGATTCCTGGACATTTAATTGTTGTAGATACATTGCACAGCTGCATCTTATTATCATGATAGGCTCATTCTCGAAACCCAGCAACTTTGCTATGAAATTAAGCCTGAGGAGAAGTCATGTGAAAAGAAATTGAGGCCCCTAGCCCACAGCTCCAGAGAAGGCGATGGCACTCCACTCCAGTACTCTTGCCTGGAAGACCCCATGGACGGAGGAGCCTGGTAGGCTACAGTCCATGGGGTCACTAAGAGTCAGACACGACTGAGCGACTTCACTTCCACTTTTCACTTTCATACGTTGGAGAAGGAAATGGCAGCCCACTCCAGTGTTCTTGCCTGGAGAATCCTAGGGACGGGGGAGCCTGGTGGGCTGCTGTCTATGGGGTCGCACAGAGTCGGACACGACTGACGCGACTTAGCAGCAGCCCACAGCTCTGACTGAGCTCATACTAGTCAACAATAGCTTGCTAACTAGTAAATGAGCCATTTTTAAAGTGGAACCTTCACCCTCCAGTCAAAATGCCCCACAAATGCAAAGTGGGCCAGAGATGAGTTTGTAGACATATGGACAACAGAAATGATTCTTTTATTTTAAGCCATTAGATAGGGGCTCAGAACACACCCTCAGTCTGTTTCTATGGCATTAACTACTCTTGATTATTTAATCTGAATGTTCAGATCAGATTTTTCTTTAAAGTTCCTGTCCCATATATTTAATTACTAACTAGATGTCTTTCTCCTAAGCTCTATGTGTCTGACATTGTCTTTTACCATCTGTTCTTGCTCCATTATCTTGGTTAATTTACTGTCCAGTCACTTGTGGCAGAAGCCTAGGAAGTCATTCTCAATTCCTGCATCTCTCTGCATCTGATTTTAGATCTGAAATGTCTTCTCAAATTCTTCATTCTAACAGCCAGCGCTTTAATCCAGGTTCAAACAATCCAGGTTTGAATGTTGAGTCTCTTGAACTAGTCCCTCAATTTTATTATCTTTCTCTCTCTTGTGTACTACTTTAGTAATAGGAATTGATCTGGTCTATATTCCTATGTTTCCCTCTCTTTAAGTTCATACTCCCTGTTGCTTGCATAGTAATATATTTTAAACACACATATATGATCTTGTTCTAGTAATTTTTGCAGTTCCTAAATGGCAATTATTTACAGAATGAAGGCCTACTTTCTTAGGATATACATGGTTTTTATTGATCTGGTCCTTTGCCAATTCTCCAGCCTTACTTGTCTGTTCCCATTTTTACTTTTTAATATTGAATTGCTTATGGTTCTCCAAATACCCAAAGAAGAAACCAGGCTTTTCAGTTCCTTCAGGCTGNAAGGAAACAATTCCATTCACCATCGCAACAAAAAGAATAAAATACTTAGGAATATACCTACCATTTTTACTTTTTAATATTGAATTGCTTATGGTTCTCCAAATACCCAAAGAAGAAACCAGGCTTTTCAGTTCCTTCAGGCTGTTATACCCATTCAGGTCTAAACAATTCAGTTCTGTGTGGTTGTGAGACTGAGGTTTCTACCTTCTCGCTAGCTTATGGCCGGTGTTGCTCTTAGCTCCTGTGGTCTGTTCTCAGATTCTGGCCACGTGGCCCTCTCAAAAAAAATTGGAAGTTTCTCCTTCAAAGCCAGCAGACAATCTTGCTCCATTGTGCTGTGACAGTCTTACATGGTATAATCTAATCAAGGGAATGACTATGCTGTGAGTACCACCCACGCTCAAGGAATTAGGATTATACAAAATGTGTACACCAGGAGTTTTGGGAGTCATCTTAGAATTATGTCTACCATAGCTAAATACAGATTTCTCTCTGGAAACTTTAGGGATTAGAAAAATGACTTTCTCTTATTAGAAAATTTGCAAGAAAGCATCTTTCTGCACGTCTGCTTTTATCCCCATGCTGGTTTTACTCAGTGGGCTGTTTCAGTCTGGCAGCTCGTGCTCCTTTAGTTGTGGGAAATTTCTATTTTTATTTCAGTGATGATTTCTTCCCTTCTGTTTTCTCCCTTCTCTCTTTCTGGGACTCCTGTTTGAATGTTGAGTCTCTTGAACTAGTCCCTCAACTTTATTATCTCTTCTATTTTCCAGCTGTCTTTTGCCATACTTTCTGGCAGATTTATTCAACTTTAGTTTTCATTTTTTGTGGATTCAGTATCTTCTCATCTTTTCGAGCTTATCCGTGGTGGTTTTCTGAACCTTTCTTCTTCCTGAATAATCTGTTTCCTTCATGTTACTTGTTTTTCTGTGTGTTCTGGTCTTTCATGTTAGAGGTTTTCCTCAGATGCTTATTACTCCTTGTTCATGATTTAGAACATGAGACTAAAGAAGCTGGCTGGAAATTCTGAGACTATGAATCAGACTTGTTAACTTTGAGCTCCATAGGGTGGTTGGACCTGGGCAGCTTTTTGGTGAGCCACAATGTCGGTAGCTTTAGGCTTTAACTTGTGGTTGCTCAAGATCCCCAGAGAAAGATCTTCCAGTTTTCTGCTGGAATATAGAAGTCTAGCTGCTAGCTACCAGAAACTGAGCGGGGAGGGGATAGAATGAGTCTCAGCATCTGGTTGCTCAGTCCCTCTGCTTTGAGCATGGTATTCACACTCAGCTGTTCCTGCAGTCCCCCCAGATTTCTTCTGGTATGATGCAGGGGTAGTTGCCTAAGCTCATGGAGCTAGGGAAGATGATCTAGAGATCTAACTGCTTCTCCAAAGGTTTTGTCTGTTCTTTCTTACTCTAGAGCCTTTCTGCCATCATTCCCCTTCTACTCCTTCTTTCCCTTTTCCAGAGGCTCCAGGCACTGACAGTTCCTGAGCAGTTTTAGTATCCTTCAGTTAGAGTGAAATTGTTTTTTATCCCTTCCTCTCATGGCTTAGGATTTTGTTGTTGTCTAGCTTCTAAGACTTTGCTGTCTTTACTCTTTTCCCTTTATGTATGTATGTTCATCTGGTTTGAAAAATTCTACTGCTGAAATTGTCCTGGGATTTCTGAAAGGAGTGAAGTTAGATGTATGTTCAAGCTGCTGTCAGCTCAGATGTTCCTCATTGTTCTGTAATATGTCATTATATATGTTAAATTCTTATATGGAAGAATTTGTTATTGTTTCATTTTCATTTAAAATCTCTCTCTCTTTATTCAACAGCACCACAGTTTTATTTATTGCCTTTTTTGGTTTCTCTGTGATATCCTTTTTCTTTATGGTTGTAAATATCTGTATAACTACTTGTAAAATTTGTTACTTTCATGTTAGTTTAAATTATATACGTACATGGGAGCATGAAACTTAGAAAACCATGAGACCATTTTTGTTAATTGTGGATTTATTTCACAGACTTGTTTTTTCACTTATTATTAGCAGGGTTTAAATCCAAATGTTGGAACATTATTATCACATAGTGAAGACATTTTTTTCTTTTTCTAAATGAAGACTGAAGTTGCTGGAGATCCTAGACAAGTTTCAACTGTTCATCTACAACTAGGATTACCACTGGTTTTTATTGTTGGTCAACAAGCTACTTATGAAGCTGATAGAACAACTGCAGAATGGGTTGCTTGGCGTCTTCTGGGAAAAGCTGGAGTTCTACTTTTGTTAAGGTATTTTAAACATGGAATGGTAACTATTCTCTATTTAGCAGGACACTAGTATTTTTCTTGGTAATGTGTTCACTGGTAAATAAATTCAAATCTCTAATAGATTCTAATATAGTTAGAGCCAGTTGCTGAGTTAAAGTCTTTAATTATCAGCTCGATTAATATTTAGACCTTTAAACTTTACTAAATGAAGGAGTAGATTAAAATATAGAAAACCTGGTCTGTATTTACATGAAAAATTTCTCAGACTCACTAAATTGTAATCTTTTTTCATAAACATTTTTAGTATAAAATTTTCAGTTCAATTTTAGATTGACCTCCTGGATGACTATTATTCCTGAGATTGGCAACATATAACATTTATTTCCATTTTGATAAAGGGACTCTTCGGAAGTGGACATTCCTCAAGATACTAATGTTATCATCAGAAGAGCAGAAGAGGTTGGTCATTTTCTATATTGGTCTACAACGTGTGCTTATTTAAAAGAGGTTAATACACATGGTCCTAAAGTGACATATGCTTATTACAGGAAAATTCTATGAATTGCCACTATTCAGAGATAACTGTTGTTAATATTTTCAACTGTTGTGTGTTGTTTTCATCTGTTAATCTTTTTCCGTGTGTGTTTGTATATTTATATAAATATATGGATAAAATATATGTATAAAAGTTGGCTTAAAGTTCAACATTCAGAAAACGAAGATCATGGCATCTGGTCCCATCACTTCATGGCAAATAGATGGGGAAACAGTGGCTGATTTTATTTTGGGGGGGCTCCAAAATCACTACAGATGGTGACTGCAGCCATGAAATTAAAAGACGCTTATTCCTTGGAAGAAAAGTTAGGACCAACCTAGATAGCATGTTGAAAAGCAGAGACATTACTTCACCAACAAAGGTCCATCTAGTCAAGGCTATGGTTTTTCCTGTGGTCATGTGTGGATGTGAGAGTAGGACTGTGAAGAAGACTGAGCGCAGAAGAATTGATGCTTTTGAACTGTGGTGTTGGAGAAGACTCTTGAGAGTCCCTTGGACTGCAAGGAGATCCAACCAGTCCATTCTGAAGGAGATCAGTCCTGGGATTTCTTTGGAAGGAATGATGCTAAAGCTGAAACTCCAATACTTTGACCATCTCATGTGAAGAGTTGATTCATTGGAAAAGACTCTGATGCTGGGAGGGATTGGGGGCAGGAGAAGAAGGGGACGATCGAGGATGCGATGGCTGTATGGCATCACTGATTCGATGGACATGAGTTTGAGTGAACTCCAGGAGTTGGTGATGGACAGGGAGGCCTGGCGTACTGTGATTCATGGGGTCGCAAAGAGTCGGACATGACTGAGCAACTGAACTGAACTGATGTACTCTTTATTATCTAGCTTTTTCTCACTCAGCATTTTGAGAGATTTATTTATGTAGTTGCATGTATCCAGATGTTCAAGCTGGATTTAGAAAAGGCAGAGGAACCAGAGATCAAATTGCCAACATCCACTGGATCACTGAAAAAGTGAAAGAGTTCCAGAAACACATCTACTTCTGATTTATTGACTACACTAAAGCCTTTGACTGTGTGGATCACAAACTGTGTACAACTCTTCAAGAGATAGGAATACCAGACCACCTTACCTGCCTCCTGAGAAATCTGTATGCAGGTCAAGAAGCAACAGAACTGGACATGGAACAACAAACTGGTTCCAAATCCAAATATATGTCAAGGCTGTATATTGTCACCCCGCTTATTTAACTAATATGCAGAGTACATCATGAGAAATGCCAGGCTGGATGAAGCATAAGCTGGAATCAAGATTGCCAGGAGAAATATCAATAACCTCAGATATGCAGATGATACCACCCTTATGGCATAAAGCAATGAAGAACTAAAGAGTCTCTTGATGAAAGTGAAAGAGGAGAGTGAAAAAGTTGGCTTAAAGTTCAACATTCAGAAAACTAAGATAATGGCATCTGGTTCTATCACTTCATGGCAAATAGATGGGGAAACAATGGAAACAGTGACAGACTTTATTTTCTTGGGCTGCAGATGGTGAGTGCAGCCATGAAATTGAAAGATGCTTACTCCTTGGAAGAAAAGTTATGACCAACCTAGACAGCATATTAAAAAACAGAGACACTACTTTGCTTTGTCCATCTATTCAAAGCTATGGTTTTTCCAGTAGTCATGTGTGGATGTGAGAGTTGGATTATAAAAAAAGCTGAGCGCCAAAGAATTGATGCTTTTGAACTGTGGTGTTGGAGAAGACTCTTGAGAGTCCCTTGGACAGCAAGGAAACCTAACCAGAACATCCTAAAGAAAAGCAGTCCTGAGTGTTTACTGGAAGGATTGATGCTGAAGCTGAAACTCCAGTACTTTGGCCACCTGATATGAAGAACTGATTCATTAGAAAAGATCCTGATGCTGTGAAAGATTGAAGGTGGGAGGAGATGGGACAACAGAGGATGAGATGGTTGGATGGCATCACTGGCTTAATGGACATAAGTTTGAGTAAGCTCCGGGAGCTGGTGATGGACAGGGAAGCCTGGCATGCTGCAGTCCATGTGGTTGCAAATAGTTGGACATAACTGAGCTACTGAACTGAACTGAACTGAATATATTAGTATGGGCTCCCCTGATAGTTCAGTTGGTATAAAATCTGCCTGCAATGCAGGAGACCTTGGTTCGATTCCTCAGTCGGGAAGATTCACTGGAGAAGGGATAGGCTACCCACTCAAGTATTCTTGGGCTTCCCTTGTGGCTCAGCTGGTAAAGAATCCACCTGCAACGAGGGAGACCTGGGTTCTATCCCTGGGTTGGGAAGGTCCCATGAAGAAGAGAAAGACTACCCACTCCAGTATCCTGACCTGGAAAATTCCACGGAATGTATAGTCCATGGGGTCGCAAAGAGTCAGACATGACTGAACGAATTTCACTTTCATGTGTCAGTATATAATGATTTGGGAAACTAATGGGACGTTAGTTGAGTATTAATCCTCAAGAGTTGGAATGAAGAAATTCAGTAGCATTCCACTGCATACCAAAATTTGTTGGACAAACAGATGTATTATTTTTAGTTTGGGTTATTATGCATCACACTCTTATGAACACTCTTGTATAAATATTTCTAGGAACAGCTTAAGTCATTTCTCTTGGATAAATAGCTAAAAGTTGTATGGTAAATGTTTGTTATAACTAAACTGACTAAGCCAGTTTACAAATGGCTCTGTCATTTTACACTCCCAGCATAAATTTTAGATCATTTAACTTGCTGCATACAACCTTGACAATGATTGGTATTTTCGGCCTTTATAATTTTAGCTATGCTCATGATACTGTAGCAGATTCTCATTGTGAGTTTTAATTTTTGTCTCCCTCATAACCCCTGATAATTGAATAGCCTTTCATGAGCCTACTGGCCATTTGTTTATATTCTTTTGTGAAGCTCTTTTTTTCACTATTTTTCCCATTTTTAGTTGGATACCTTATCTTCTTACTCATATAGTTATAAAATATCTTAATATTATTCTAGATATGAATCCTGCTTCTTTTAGGGAATTATTTCACTTACCTGCTCACATTTCTCTTCCTCTTAAATAACTTCTGTGGGAGGCCAGATGCCATGAAATGAGGCTGTTCAAGCAGGCTGTGGAGAAGTCTGCTTAACACAGCTGTGTGTTAAGAAATGCATGTCTCTGTGTGTACCCCACTGTTCATCGCAGCACTATTTACAATAGCCAGGACATGGAAGCAACCTAGATGTCCATCGGCAGACGAATGGATAAGAAAGCTGTGGTACATATACACAATGGAATATTACTCAGCTATTGAAAAGAACACACTTGAATCAGTTCTGATGAGGTGGATGAAACTGGAGCCTGTTATATAACAGAGTGAAGTCAGAAAGAAAAACACCAATACAGTATATTAATGCATATATATGGATTTTAGAAAAATGGTAACAATGACCCTATAGAAGAGACAGTAAAAGAGACACAGATAAAGAACAGACTTTTGGACTCTGTGAGAGAAGGCGAGGGTGGGATGATTTGAAAGAATAGCACTGAAACATGTATATTACCATATGTGAAACAGATCACCAGTCCAGGTTCGATGCATGAAACAGAGTGCTCAAAGTCAGTGCCCTGGGACAACCCTGAGGGGTGGGATGGGGAAGGAGGTGGGAGTGGGGTTCAGAATGGGGGACACATGTACACTCATGGCTGATTCATGTCAGTGTATGTCAAAAACCACTACATTACTGTAATTAGCCTCCAATTAAAATAAATTAATAAAAAGATTGCTGGGAGAAATATCAGTAATCTCAGATATGCAGATGAGTTTCCCATTTTTAAATATTAAAATTGAAATCCACAAGTTTAGTTTCATTTTAGTGTCAAACAAGTAAAATATATTAAAATGGTTCATTATATTCTAGTCATATCTTTTAAAATTAATGTATTTCTAGGACACGCAAGTGGAATTTTTGGCATTAAGTCATATTGATTTAATAGTATTCCATCTGGAAAATGTTCCATCTTCGAACATTGAGGAAATGGTCAAATATGAAGACATGGAAGAGCTAAATATAGGTAATGTGTTTTTTTGATGCTCATGTTCCCCTCCCATTTCTGCCCAGCATCCTTAAGGTCAGTGAAATTTCAGTGAATTAACTTTCACATTAAGAATATGAAGAGACCTGAAGAAATTAATTTTGAATCACATTTTAGCAAGTTGATTAGGTGAAAAGATACAAGGATGCTCTATTTTGCTTAGTGTGATACCTTTCATTGTTATATATCAGGCTTCTCTCTTTCCACCTGTGCCTTTATCCTCCAGATCAGTTCTTTCAGTGCTACTGGTCTATTCCATGTTTAAAAAGGACCCAGGAGNGTGAAAAGATACAAGGATGCTCTATTTTGCTTAGTGTGATACCTTTCATTGTTATATATCAGGCTTCTCTCTTTCCACCTGTGCCTTTATCCTCTAGATCAGTTCTTTCAGTGCTACTGGTCTATTCCATGTTTAAAAAGGACCCACAATATGATACTTATTTTTGCTATTCCTATTAGGGTATGAAATTCTGATGAATATAGTTATATTTGTAGTTGTAAATGAATCCAGTTGTTAACAGTAAAAGGAGTAAACTTTGATAACATTTTATACTTATTTTTAATGTTATTTTTAATAACATTAAATATAAGTATTGTTTTAACATTTAAACATTTAACATTAAATTAATTTTAACATAATGTCAAAATAATTTTAACATTAATTTTAACAGAATTTTGCCAATTCTGTTTTCCTTTTTATTGTTCTATTGCGTACGTTTTGAAGTATTCTATAGTTTTCAAGGCTATTTCCCACACATCATTTACTTTGATTGTTATCCTCTGAGTTAGCTGAGGTCACCTTCATTGTAGGTGAAGAATGTGTTTTGGCAGAGTTAAGTGATCTGCACAAAGTCACAAATGACATGTGGAGCATTCTGACTTGAAATTTCATTGATGACCATTATCATTCCTGATACTTCTTTATAACATATCCTATTCTGAAATTGCTCATTTGCTTTTCTGCCTTCTGTATTGGTCTATTATAAACTTCTGAGGCAGGGATTATGTCTTGTGCATTTACTAAATATATCCCATTTAGTAAATTATTGAATTTTTATCATGAATCCCATTGAGTAAATACTTATCATTGTAGTCCTGTTGTTACGAGTCCCAGGAAGAGAGGAATTTGCATATTCTTTTCATGAGATCCATTTATTATGATGATCAAAATCTGTATTATAAATTTAGTAAGGCCTCTGAGCTTTCAATGATACATGACCAGCTTCATGGTTTGAGCACTGCTATAGTTTTCTGGTATACAGAGGTTAGAACTGCTAATGATTTAAGCCGGAGTTCTTCTCCATACCATCATCATTATTCAGTCAGGTCTGTGTTCTGGTCTCTTGCTCCTTGCTTTGTTCCTATCATCATTCATATATTCAAACTTTCAAAGTCACAGGAATCATCCAGGTGTCAGTTTAACAGGATTCCTGTCCTCAGTGGAAGTTGACTTTTTCAAAATTTGTTGCCGTGTCTCATTTTACTTAGTGACTGTCTGGCTTCAGCTTGCCCTCTGGTGCTGCCTTCTCATTTTTCCTCTCTCCTGTCTTTGCTCCTCAGCCCAGTTCTTGTGTTTTGGGGGTGGGGGGTGTTTGGTCTTAATTTCCTATGTTTGTAATCCATATTGACTCATAATATAGTATGATGTGCCCAAATACACAATTGCCCTCTTATTTTCATTCCTTCTCATTAATTAGTAAAGATAGATGAGGCTTGAAAAGAGTTTGTTACCATGTAAAAGTGGAATATAAAGAAAAATGCTCTTCAAAGGAAATGAACACACAATGAGTCAGAATTAAATGAGCTGGGTTCTACAAAAAGAGTATGAAAAAAACTTATGTGACTAAAAAGAATATATATACATATTGATAAGTAGGTGAAATGTAGAGCTGAGGAGTGAATATATTTAAAAACTAAAGTGGCTTATTAAGAGAATGGGAAAGCAGAAAGGTGTTAGAACAAAGTAAGAGAAGAAAGGATGGATTAGGAAATAAGAATGGACTGGCAGGAAAATGAAAATATGTGAATAATAAGAAAATACTATAAATGAAAAAATTGGCCTTTATTAATTTTGATATTGAGGGAATAACTTTTAGTGTCATAGAATGTGATATTTGAAAGTATCTTAAAATTAATAGTGTAAGTCTTATGGTTCACAGGTTTGAACACTGAAACTCCTAGAGTTATGTAATTGACTAGAGTCACACAGCTAAAAATTGCTGATGTGATACTAAAATCTAGATCTAGTCTTTTATGGTATTGGGAATCATATGGAAAATAATAATTTAGTTTTCTGAATGCATTGTCTTTCTCACTTCCTTTCTTTTTAATATGTTGTTACAGAGAAGTATAAATGTATCGTAAAATAGGATAATAGAACAAACCTCCAGATAACCATTTCCTGCCTCACCCAACTACCATCAGTCAGTGGCTACAATCATAGCCCTTTACTTATTATTTTTCACCTAATTCCAAACATATAAATTCATCCATAAATATTTCCCTGTATTTCAAACATGTAAGGATTCTTTTAAAATTAACATAATGCTATTACTACATCTACATGGTTCAGTTCGGTTCAGTTCAGTTCATTTCAGTCGCTCAGTCGTGTCTGACTCTTTGAGACCCCACGAATTGCAACATGCCAGTCCTCCCTGTCCATCACCAACTCCCAGAGTTCACCCAAACCCACGTCCATCGAATCGGTGATGCCATCCAGCCATCTCATCCTCTGTC
>SJYV01000088.1:0-16812 GCA_006410875.1 Neotragus pygmaeus | reverse complement strand
CAGGCTTCAGCAATATGTGAACTGTGAACTCCCTGATGTTCAAGCTGGTTTTAGAAAAGGCACAGGAACTAGAGATCAAATTGCCAACATCCACTGGATCATGGAAAAAGCAAGAAAGTTCCAGAAAAACGTCTATTTCTGCTTTATGGACTATGCCAAAGCCTTTGACTGTGTGGATCACAATTAACTGTGTGCCAGTACCATACAGTATTGATAACTGTAGCTTTTCAGTATAGCCTAAAGTCAGGGAGTGTGATTCCTGAGTTCTGTTCTTCGTTCTCAAGATTGTTCTAGCTATTTGGAGTCTTTTGTGTTTCCATATAGTTAGTTTTTTTCTCGTTCTGTGAAAAATGCCATTGGTAATTTGATAGGGATTGCATTGAATCTGTAGATTGCCTTGGGGGACAATGGTTATTTTAACAATATTCAGTCTTCCAATCCAAGTGTGCATTTTATCTTTCTGTTTGCGTCGTCTTCAGTTTCTTTCATCAGCATCCTACAGTTTTCAGAGTACAGATCTTTTGTCTCCTTGGATAGGTTTATTCATAGGTATTTTATTATTTTTGATGGAGAAGGGAATGGCAGCCCATTCCAGTATTCTTTCCTGGAGAACTCCATGGACAGAGGAGCCTGGCGGGCTACAGTCCATGGCGTCACAAAGAGTTGGATGTGACTGAGTGACTCTCAGTCTCACTTTGTTGTTTTTGATGTGATGGTAAGTGGAATTGTTTTCCTAATTTCTCTTTCTGATAGTATATACATATATATACACACGCAAGACTTTTGTATATTAAACATTTGTAGCTAGCAACTCTACCAAGGTCCTTGATGAGCTCCAGCTGTTTTCTGGTAGGGTTTGGGGGGGTTTGGGGCATTTTCTGTGTATAATAGAGCATTAAGTCATCTACAAACTGTGCAGTTTTACTTCTTCTTTTCAAATTAAATTCCTTTTATTTTTCCTCCCTGATTACTGTGTCCAGAACTTTCAAAACTATGTTGAATAAAAGTGGTGAGAGTGGACATCCTTGTCTTATTCCTGATCTTAGAGGAAATGCTTTCAGCTTTCTACCACTGAGTATGATGATAGCCATGAGTTGCCGTAAGTGGCTTTTATTATGTTGAGACATGTTCCCTCTATACCCAGTTTCTGAAGATCGTTCACTCTTGTTCAGTCACCCAGTCATGTCCAGCTCTTTCTGGCCCCATAGACTGCAGCACGCCAGGCTTCCATGTCCTTCACTATTGCCTAGAGTTTGCTCAAACTCATGTCCATTGAGTCAATGATGCCACCCAACCATCTCATCCTTTGTTGCCCCCTTCTCCTCCTGCCCCCATCTTTCCCAGCATCAGGGTCTTTTCCAATGAGTCAGCTCTTTGAATCAGGAGGCCAAAGTATTGGAGCTTCAGCATCAGTCCTTCCAATGAATATTCAANCACCCAACCATCTCATCCTTTGTTGCCCCCTTCTCCTCCTGCCCCCATCTTTCCCAGCATCAGGGTCTTTTCCAATGAGTCAGCTCTTTGAATCAGGAGGCCAAAGTATTGGAGCTTCAGCATCAGTCCTTCCAATGAATATTCAAGGTTGATCTCCTTTAGGATGGACTGGTTGGATTTCCTTGCAGTCCAAGGGACTCTCAAGAGTCTTCTCCAGCACCACAGTTCAAAAGTATCAATTCTTCGGCTCTCAACCTTCTTTATGGACCAACTTTCACATTCATACATGACTACTGGAAAAACTATAACTTCAACTATATGGACCTTTGTCGGCAAAGTGATGTCTCCGCTTTTTAATATGCTGCCAAGGTCTGTCATAGCTTTCCTTCCAAGGAGCAAGTGTCCTTTTATTTGTCACGAAGTGATGGAACTGGCTGCCGTGACCTTAGGGGTTTTTTTTAAATTATTTAATTTTTAAATCAAAGGATAACTGCTTTACAGAATTTTGTTGTTTTCTGTCAAACATCAACATGAATCAGCTTAGTTGTTTTAATGTTAAATTTCAAGCCAGACTTTTCAGTCTCCTCTTTCACCTTCATTGGGAGGCTCTTTAGTTCCTCTTCACTTTCTGCCATTAGGGTGGTATCATCTCCATATCTGAGGCTGTTGATATTTCTCCTGCCAATCTTGATTCCAGCTTATGACTCGTCCAGCCCTGTATTTTTCATGATGTGCTCTGCATACAAGCTAAACCAGTAGGGTGACAACATGCAGCTTTGCCGTACTCCTTTCCCAATTTAGAATGAGTCTGTTGATCCATGTTCAGTTCTAACTTTTGCTTCTTGATCCACATACTGGTTTCTCAGGAGGCAGGTAAGGTTTCTCTCTATCCCTGTTTTATCCATAGGTCTTCTTCTCAGTGAGGCCTCCCTAATCACCTGGTCTAAAATTATAGAGTTCCCTTCTCCAAAATTTTAAACTGAATTCTTTCTTCCTTAATTTATTTCTTCTTCTCAAAACTTATAGCCATATGGCATACTCTATACTTTACTTATTTATCTTATTTATTGTCCCCACAAGACTGTAAGCGTCCGTGAGTTCAGGGTTTTTGTCCACAGCTATACTCTCAATGCTTACAAAAGTCACTGACATATCGAAATTAATCAATGTTTGTCAAGTTAACAAAAGAATACATGACTGATGACTTTGGAGACAATCCTCAGACTCTTAATTCATCTGCTTTTTAAGCTTCTTAAGCAGATGAATTTTAAGCTTCTTTTTAAGCTTCTTCCCTTCTAACTAGACAGGGAAGCCTGGCATGCTGCATTCCATGGGTTCTCAAAGAGTCTAGCACAACTTAACAACTGAACTGGGACAAAGGAGTACATAAAAATTAACACTAGATGGCACAATATTACAAAGACGGTGACCTAGCCCTTTTCTGCCATCTGGAATTGCTTCAAGAAAAGCCTAACTGTTGCCAAGTTTCCTCTGGCCTCCCCACTTCCTGGCCTGCTCCTGTTAGGCTTTGCTGTAGTAACACAGCTTTCCCTGAGTTATGCCCCGCCTTCATAAATGTTACTCTGCCCTGCTGAGTGCTTCCATTTGCCAGTCTGTGTTACTGAGTTCCTCCTCCCCACCCCTCGTAACCTTCTAACCTATCTTCAACTGGTCATTAGTGCGCTAGAGGCTTCAATTTCTGGAGCTGTGGGTGGTCTGGGGTGAGAATCTGTCCCCTCTGGGTCACACTCTGTTGAGCAGGAGGTGTCAAATATTTTACCCCCAACCTCTTCTCTCCCTAGAACTCACATTGGGCACATGGATTCCAAGGGTTGGGGATGGGTCTGAATGACAGCTGCCACAGAGCCTGAAGAATCACTTTTCTGTACCACTTAATGCTTTCATACCCGGCCAACTAACCCATCTTGACGGCTTATTCCCTACGGGCTGGTTATCCCAGAAGGTGACTTGGCGCTCATGCCGAGAAGCTCCTGTCACTAATCAGCCTTCACCAGTTCACAGCGGGCTGGGGTGATGGACTCATTCCAGCTTTCCAGGGACGTTCCCTGTTGTAATGCAGGAGCTCTTGGGTTCTGGGCAATCCTTCAGTCTGGAGCAAACCAGGACAGTTGATAACCCTACATAAAGCCCAGATTTCACTCCATTCAAGCTCAAGCCAGAACTGGGTCACACCTGAGTAAAACGTTTAGTGCACATCTGGATTTCTGTTTTCCACTCCCACCCGCGTCACCAGCTGCCACGCCAGGGGAGCCTGCCTCCTCTGTGTCCCCATCTTCACTTTCTCCTCTGTGTTCTCACTGCAAAAGCTACTGGGAAGCTACAGCAACCAAGACAAGAAGGGACCGCTGAAGACTCAGAGTCTTCAGGAAGGAAGCTGTCGCTCATCCCGCCTGGCACAGCTGCTGGCTCAGAGCAAAGGAAACATGGAATGAGTAGGGGAGAAGGAAGTTACAGGTATCAATTACAGGCTCATGACCAAAGAGAAGAGGGGACTGACACCTAAATATCATTTTCTTCTTTGCTTAATGTATGTCTATAAATCTGTGTGTTGTATATTTGTGTATATACAAACTAATGTTTTCTTCCTTTGCACTGTAAGAATTAATGGCAGTGGTTAACTTTACAGTTTCATCTTTAGCTTACAGGATATTCAAGAGGGACTCTAATAACTAAAGTTGAGAAGTAACTGACATCACCTAACAATCACTAAAATAACATTTGAGATCTTTTCTTTTTGTGGAAAAGGTGAGAGTGCCTATTTCTACAAAAGAAAATTGTATTTTGTTAAAGAAAAGTTGAACTTTGTTATTGCTGTATCGGAAGTTGAAATAGATGTAGAAAGCTGTGCACAGATATTGAGTAGGCAAAGTGACAAGCTGCCCCAGCTATTACACCATCATCTCTCAGTCCAAACCCACACTTTAATACTCTGCTTTGTGATGCTAGGGTTGGGACTATGAGAACTATATTTCTACTTTGCCAGTTGGCTTTCTGTTTGATTCTGCAAGGCAGAGGAGGGAGAAAGGATGCAGTCTTCTCTGACAAGTGGTTAACAATTATAGTACTGAGCTTTGGGTTGGAGGATACGCCCAGAACCAGCCTCATCATGCCCAATCAAAGTCATCATCACTGTCAGCCTCAGGCGCTGTCTCAGAGTTCCCAGGGTACTCTCCTTCAAGCTTCTTTTGTCCCTACAGTCCCGGGAGTGACAGCTTCATCACACGGTTCGTAGCTGTGGGTTAGCTCAGTATCCCCTTTTTTGCCTTTTCAGTTCTCCAAAACTACTTCAGTTCAGTTCTGTTCAGTTAAGTCATGTCCGATTCTTTGCAACCCCATGAACCACAACACGCCAGGCCTCCCTGTCCATCACCAACTTCCAGAGCTTGTTCAAACTCACGTCCCTCGAGTTGGTGATGCCATCCAAGCATCTCATCCTCTGTCATCCCCTTCTCCCGCCTTTGATCTTTCCCAGCATCAGGGTCTTTTCCAACGAGTCAGGTCTTCGCATCAGGTGGCCAGAGTTACTTAACCAACTCCTTACATTAAATTCTCTCTGTTGAAATCCCAGGTGTGTTTTCTGTAGTGGTGAATATATCCTGACCGATACAGTTATCCAGCCAAGTAGATAACCCTAACCACCTGAAGGGCTAGCTTAAAAAGAAAGGAAATATGGAATACAAGTTAAAGAGGGAAGTGATAGATATCAGCTATGACCTTGTGACTCTTTATAGCAATCAGGATGATAGTACTAAAGCATATTTCTGTTCTGTACCTATAAACCGATGATTTCTACTTTCCCCCCTTCCCATCTCCTACAGTTCTGTATGGAGTGTTGGTGGGACTTAATTTACAATTTAGTTCATAGGCCACAAAAAGTCACATCTGGACCTGCTGGAGAGGGGTGAGGCTCATCAGTCGATCCTGAAGTCAAAAAGGAAATGGTGACTAATGGGACTTTGAGTCCCTCTTCTTGTTTTGGGAAAAGGGAGCGTGCCGCTGCACGATAGGCAGAAATTTGAAGGTACTAAACACGGGCTGAAGGATAAGGGAACTTAAATGCTGAGTAAAATAAGGGCTGGGCCATATAGGTTCTGAACCCATTCACTGTGCTCCCACCACACTGCTCTGGGCTGCAGGGCGCTGACCTCTGTTAATTGCGACACCCCAACTCACGATCAGCTGAGTTCTGAAAGACTGGAAGACAGGGAGGAAAGGTCAAGGCCAGGCACTCTCCCTCTCTCTTCTAACTCAGGCACGTCTCCAGCAGTGTCTGCACCTCCTTACTGGCCCCAGCGCCCACCACGCGGGTCCTTGGCGGGCCTAGTCTCCAGCAGGTGGCCCACAGCGCTGGGACTCGGTCACACAGGGCTTTGATTGTCGCCTCTAGGCTACAAGCTGCGGCGCCTCTGCTTCCTTTCCTCAGTTAGGCTCCCTTCTTCTCCCACGTCATGAGCACTTCCCAGCATTACATTCCCTCTGTTGTAAACACTAGCGTTGAAAGAAAAGTGCTAGTTGCTCAGTCGTGTTCGACTCTTGCTAGAAGTGAGTGTTATTTTTCTGGTCATTCCTGTTTCTGTAGATGACAGCTAATCCCATTCCAGGTCCACTGTAATACTAAGTCAGTGTTCTGCAATTCTCTCACTTCTAGGTATTCATATCACAAATACACCTGCCCACCTACAAAATGAAGTCTGTAGCAAGTTATTCATTCATTGCAGTGTTGCTTGCAATGCCAAAAAGGAGAAACAAACCCTATTTCCTATAGGGAACTGATTAAGCAAGCATTGCCGCATCCACAGAGCTGAAAAAAAAGACCCAAGAAGCTCTCCTAGGTACCGGTGCACATTATTCAGTGAAGAAAGCAGACGTATGGAGACAAGACCAGTGGTTGCCTGGGGTTTGGAGGGAGGGATGAATAAGTGGATTTTTAAGGCAGTGAAAATACTCCGAATGATGTTATAGTCATCAGTCAGTTCAGTTGCTCAATCATGTCCGACTCTGCAATTCCATGGACTGTAGCACACCAGCCTTCCCTGTCCATCACCAACTCCCGGAGCTCGCTCAAACTCATGTCCATCCAGTCGGTGATGCTGCCCAACCATCTCAACCTCGCATTATTATGCATCTGTCCAAATCCACAGAATGTGAACCCTGAGTGAACCCCGAGGTAAACTGTGGGCTTTGGGGGATGATGACGTGTCAGTGCAGGCGTATCCTTTGTAACAACTGTGCTGTTCTCGTAAGGGATGTCGATAACGGTGGAGACTGCACATATGCGGGTTCAGGGAATATAGATATACTGCAGAGATGTCGTGGGTTCACTTCCAGACCACTGCAATAAAGCAAATGTCACAATGAAGCAAGTCACATGAAATTTGTCTTCTCGGTGCATATAAAACACATATTTACCCTATACTATATTAAGTGTTATGTCTTAAAAAAACCAACAAACCAACGTACATACCTTGACTAAGAAATACATTATTGCTTAAAAAATGCTAATCATCATCTGAGCCTTCAGCAAATCATAATCTGTTTGTTGAGGGAGGGTCTTGCCTCAGTGTTGGCGGCTGCTGACTGATCAGGGTGGCAGTTGCTGAAGGTTGGGGTGAAAATTTCTTAGAATAAGACACAAATATCGTATATTAACATATATAGCCCTGGTGGCTCAGAGGGTAAAGCAGCTGCCTGCAATGCGGGAGACCCAGGTGGTATAACATATATATACACATGTATATATGGAATCTAGGAAGATCTACTAATGAACTTGTTTGTAAGGCAGCAAAGGAGGCGCAGACTTGTGAACACGGTGGGGAAGGAGAGGATGGGACGAACCGAGAGCGCAGCACCGAAACACACACACCCGCAGGTGCAGGATAGGCAGCCAGTAGGCGTCTGCCGCGGGACACGGAGAGCTCAGGCCGGGTGCGCTGACAGCCTAGAGGGGCGGGACGGGCGTGAGCGGTGGAAGGCAGATTCAAGAGGGAAGGCACATACGTATACCTACGGCTGATGTATGGTAGAAACCAACACAATTTTGTAATTATCCTCCAATTAAAAATAAATTTTAAAAAGACAACGATGAAGGTTGCCGCACCAGTTGACTTTTCCTTTCACGGACAATTTCTCTGGAGCGCACAATGCTGTTTGATAGCATTTTACCCACAACAGAACTTCTTTCAAAATTGGAACCAACTCTCTCAAACCCTACTGCAACCTTATCAATTAAGTTTATGTAATATTCTAAATCCTTTGTTGTCTTTCAACAATTACTACAGCATCATTACCAGAAGTAGATTGCATTTCAAGAAGTCCATTTCTTTGCTCATCCATAAGAAGCACCTCCTCATCCATTACTGTCTCATCATGAGATTACAGCAATTCAGTCACATCTTCAGGCTTTGAATTCTAGTTCTCTCACTGTTTCTACCACATCTGAAGTTGCTTCCTCAATTTAAGTCTTGGTGGTGAAGTCGCTCAGTCGTGTCCGAGTCTTTGCGACCCCATGGACTGTATGTNGGGTTCAGGGAATATAGATATACTGCAGAGATGTCGTGGGTTCACTTCCAGACCACTGCAATAAAGCAAATGTCACAATGAAGCAAGTCACATGAAATTTGTCTTCTCGGTGCATATAAAACACATATTTACCCTATACTATATTAAGTGTTATGTCTTAAAAAAACCAACAAACCAACGTACATACCTTGACTAAGAAATACATTATTGCTTAAAAAATGCTAATCATCATCTGAGCCTTCAGCAAATCATAATCTGTTTGTTGAGGGAGGGTCTTGCCTCAGTGTTGGCGGCTGCTGACTGATCAGGGTGGCAGTTGCTGAAGGTTGGGGTGAAAATTTCTTAGAATAAGACACAAATATCGTATATTAACATATATAGCCCTGGTGGCTCAGAGGGTAAAGCAGCTGCCTGCAATGCGGGAGACCCAGGTGGTATAACATATATATACACATGTATATATGGAATCTAGGAAGATCTACTAATGAACTTGTTTGTAAGGCAGCAAAGGAGGCGCAGACTTGTGAACACGGTGGGGAAGGAGAGGATGGGACGAACCGAGAGCGCAGCACCGAAACACACACACCCGCAGGTGCAGGATAGGCAGCCAGTAGGCGTCTGCCGCGGGACACGGAGAGCTCAGGCCGGGTGCGCTGACAGCCTAGAGGGGCGGGACGGGCGTGAGCGGTGGAAGGCAGATTCAAGAGGGAAGGCACATACGTATACCTACGGCTGATGTATGGTAGAAACCAACACAATTTTGTAATTATCCTCCAATTAAAAATAAATTTTAAAAAGACAACGATGAAGGTTGCCGCACCAGTTGACTTTTCCTTTCACGGACAATTTCTCTGGAGCGCACAATGCTGTTTGATAGCATTTTACCCACAACAGAACTTCTTTCAAAATTGGAACCAACTCTCTCAAACCCTACTGCAACCTTATCAATTAAGTTTATGTAATATTCTAAATCCTTTGTTGTCTTTCAACAATTACTACAGCATCATTACCAGAAGTAGATTGCATTTCAAGAAGTCCATTTCTTTGCTCATCCATAAGAAGCACCTCCTCATCCATTACTGTCTCATCATGAGATTACAGCAATTCAGTCACATCTTCAGGCTTTGAATTCTAGTTCTCTCACTGTTTCTACCACATCTGAAGTTGCTTCCTCAATTTAAGTCTTGGTGGTGAAGTCGCTCAGTCGTGTCCGAGTCTTTGCGACCCCATGGACTGTATGTAGCCTACCAGGCTTCTCCGTCCGTGGGATTCTCCAGGCAAGAATACTGGAGTGGGTTACCATTTCCTTCTCCAGGGGATCTTCCCGACCCAGGGATCGAACCCAGGTCTCCCTCATTGGAGGCAGACGCTTTAACCTCTGAGCCACCACCCATGAGAACTGGAATCAACTCCTTCCAAACTCCTGCTTGTGTTGATATTTTGACCTATACCCATGAATCACGAATGTTTTTAAAGGCAGCTAGAATGGTGAATCCTTTCAAGAAGGTTTTCAATGTACTCTTCCATATCCATCGGAGGAATATCTATCTATGGCAGCTACAGCCTTATGAGATGTATTTCTTAAATAATAGGACTTGAAAGTTGAAATTACTCTTGATCCATGGGCTGCAGAGTAGACGTTAGGCAGGAAAACAACGTTAAGCTCACTATGCATTTCCATTAGAGCTCTCGGGTGACCAAGGGCGTTATCAGTGAACAGTAATGTTTTTAAAGAAGTCCTTTTTTTCTGAGCACTGGGTCTCAATCATGGGCTTAAAACATCCAGTAAACCATGTTGTAAACAGATGTGAGGTCATCTGGGATCTGTTGTTTCATTTATAGAGCACAGGCAGAATAAATTTAGCAGAATTCCTAGGAGCTCCATGATTTCTGAAATGGAAAATGAGACCGGCTTCAACTTTAAGTCACCAGCTGTGTCAGCTCCTAATATGACAGTGAGTCCGTCCTTTGAAGCTTTGAAGCCAGGCATTTATTTTTTCCTCTCTAGTTATGAATGTCCTAGATGGCATCTTCTTCCAATAGAAGGCCATTTTGTTGACATTGAAAATCTGTTGTTTAGCGTAGCCACCTTTGTTAATTATCTTACCTAAGATTTTGGGGAAAACTAGCTGTAGGTTCTATATGAGAACGTATATACTTCTTCACCTTGTACTTTTATGTTAAAGGGATGGCTTCTTTCCTTAAATCCCATGAACCAGCCTCTGCTAGCTTCAGACTTTTCTTCTGTAGCTTTCTTACGTAGCTTTCATCAAATTGAAAATTTAGAGCCTTGCTCTGGATTAGGCTTTGGCTTACTGGAACGTTATGGCGATTTAATCTTCTATCTAATCTAGTGACGTAATCTCAGACGACTAAACCTTTCTCCACACCAACAGCAAGGTTGTTCTGCTTGCTTATCATCTGTGTGTTCACTGGAGTAGCACTTTTAATTGCCTTCAAGAACACTTCCTTTGCACTCACAGCTTGGCTGACTGATGCAAGAGGCCTAACTTTTGGCCCATCTTGGCTTTCAATGTGCCCTCCCCGCTAAGCTTAGTCATGTCTAGTTTTTTATTTAAAGTGAGAGATATGCAACTCTTCCTTTCACTTGAGCACTTAGAGACCACTGTGAAGTTATTAATTAGCCTAATTTCAAAACTGCTGTGTCTCAGGGACTAGGGAGGCCCAAGGAGAGGGAGAGAGACAGGGGAACAGCCAATTGGTGAAGTAGTCAAAATACACACATTCATCAATTATCTTACACGGGCGTGGTTCATGGCTCCCCCAAACAACTATAATATTAACATCAAGGGTCACTGATCAGAGATCACATAACAAATATAGTAATAATGAAAAACTTTGAAATATTGCAATAATTACTGAAACTGACATGGGGACAAGAGGTGAACAATTGGCACTGACAGACTTGCTTGATGCAGGGCTGCCCCAGGCCTTCTGTTTGTGAAAAGCACAGTATCTGCAGCACCAAGCGAGGCATGCCTGTGCACAGGAAATCTCTGTATCTTCCTCCCAATTTTAGTATAAACTCAAAGCTGCTCTTTAAAAGTCTTTTAAAAAGAGGATGAAGAAGAAGAGGAGGAGGAAAGATGACAGACAAGGGAGGGAGAGAGAAAGAGAGCAAATACACAGAGAGCGACAGGCGCCATTTACACAGATGGTCAAGAAGCCAGAGTGGGTGTCAGGCTGGTGCAAAAATAATTGCAGTTTTGCACTGAATTTTGCCATTTGATGCTGGAATGTATTAAATAAATGTGGTTATGCTATACATCATTTTAATGCTCACTTCTTACCTTATGGTTTTTTTTTGCTAAAGACATTACTTGCTGTTTATTTTACAGTATAGATAGAAATGATATTAGAGAAAAAGCAAATTCCAGCGATTTTCTTCTTCGAGTTCAAAATGGGTCATAAAGCAGCAGAGACAGCTCACAATCTCAACAACACGTTAGGCCCAGGAACTACTAATGAACACACAGTGCAGTGGAGGTTCAAGAAATTTTGCAAAGGAGATGAGAGCCTTGAGGACAAGGAGTAGTGGCCGGCCATCGGGAGTTGACAGTGATCAATTGAGAGCCATCATCGAAGCCGATCCTCTTACGACTACATGCGAAGTTTCCGAAGAACTCGACGTCAACCATTCCACAGTCGTCCGGCATTCATTTGAAGCGAATTGGAAAGGTGAAAAGCTCGGTAAGTGGGTGCCTCATGAGCTGACTGCAGATCAAAACACGGGCATTTTGAAGCAACATCTTCTCTTATTCTACACAACAGTGAACCATTTCTCAACTGGAAGGGATACGTGATGAAAAGATAGCCGGCGACGGCCAGCTCAGCGGCTGAACCAAGAAGAAGTTCCAAAGCACTTCCTGAAGCCACACTTGCACCGAGAAAAGGACACGGTCACTGGTTCATGGTCTTCTGCCAGCGTGACCCGCTGCAGCCTTCTCAGCCCCAGTGAGGCCATTTGCTGAGAAACGTTTGCTGAGAAGTCCGCTCAGCAAATGGATGAGCTGCACTGGAAACCGCAGTGGCTGCAGCTGGTGGCACTGGTCACAAGAAAGGGCCCAGTTCTTCTCCATGGCAGTGCCCAACCGCACGTCACACAACCAGTGCTTCAGAAATTGGATGAATTGGGTTACGAAGTTCTGCCTCATCCGCCACATTCACCAGGCCTCTGGCCAACCGACTACCACTTCTTCAAGCGTATCAGTGACTTTTCGCAGGGAAAATACTTCTGTAATTAGCAGGAGGCAGGATATGTTTTCCAAGAGTTTGTCAAATCCTGAAACACAGACTTTTTTTTCTTTATCATGAAGTTAAATTGAAGTCAGTCAGTCGTGTCTGACTCTGCGACCCCACGGACTGCAGCCTTCCACGCTCCCCCGTCCATGTGACTTTCCAGGCAAGAGCACTGGAGTGGGGTGCATTGCCTTCTCCAGGAGCTCTTCCCAACCCAAGGAGTTCATATTTAATCACCATGACTATATTAACGCCTACAATGATCCATAATCTACCTTTTTAAAAATTCACTTTTAATTGAAAGATGATGGCCTTACAGTATTGTGTTGGTTTCTGCCAAACATCAACATGAATCAGCCATAAATCCTTCTTTGTCCCCTCCCTCTTAAGCCTCCCTCCTACCTCCCTCCCCATCCCACCGTTCTAGGTTGTTACAGAACCCTGGTTTGAGCTCTCTGAATCATACAGCAAATTACGCTATAGGAATAAACAAGCTTATTTCTTGTTGGCAAAAATGTGTTGATTGCAATGGTTACTATATTGATTTAAAAAGATGTGTTTGAGCCTAGTTATGATGATTTAAAACTCATGATCCACACTTCCTTTCCCTATAAAGTCAAGCTTTGGTTGCCTTTGGCTAGCATAAGTCAGTTAAAGTTCTCTGCCTGGTCAGCTGACCCCAATTTTGATTCCTGAGGTAACTAAGCCTACTTTATTTTTTGTTAAACTGATTAACTAGGCATGTAAGAGGAAGTATCCAGACTCTGCTAGCTTTATAACCGTAACCTAATTCACCCTTGATGATCAGGGCCAAGCATTCCAAGCAACACTGGAAACCTTGCTTCTCTAGCTGTGAACGGAGTTCCTTGACTGATCGCAATGTTTAATGCAGATTACATGTCAATTTTGATGATTTTTAAAATGTCTCCCCTGAGGCTTCCAGATAAAGATGCCACACTGAATACAATAATTTCCAATTTCACTTCCTTTGAAACTTCACTAAAATTACTTTAAAGAGATTTTTTAAAAACTCATAATCCTATAAATCCGGAGAGAAAAGAAGAGGATACAATAGCAATAAAACATTAAGGCTAGAATGCAGAAAAGTGACTTAGAATATAGTAGGGAAAGCCAAGAATGAAACTGTCGTGTATCACAGAATCTTCCAAAGGCTCAGGAACTGAATGGACAGTTGGAGGTGGGGGTAAGAAAGGATATTAGATAAGGATTGCTAGAATGCTTTTTTTTTAAAGTACATTCCCTGTCCCTAGAGTGTGGTCTGGGCTTAGCAACTTCCTTCTAAAGACTAGGGTACAGAAGGACTCACCAGGGGTCCAGTGGTTAGGACTCCAGGCTCCCAATGCAGGGCCCCAGGTTCAGTCCCTGGTCAGGGAACTAGCCCCTACATGCCAGTTATGAGTTTGCATGCTGCAAACAAATACTTGGTGCAGCCAAATAAATAGATACTAAAAACCTACACAGTGTGGAGAGACACAAGTAACTAGAGAAACAAGACACCCACCCTAGCCAGTGAGCACGCCAAGGGTAAGTCATCAGTCACGCTGTCCACCCTTCTGATATGATACAGCGAAAAGGGCAGCTCAGCTCTGTGGCATTCCTCCCCCAAATCCATACTCCCAATGTGATCATGATAAACCCAAACACCAGGCAAACATAGACAGAGGAACAGCTTACAAAACCCGACCTGCATTCTTCAAAATTGGCTTCCCTGAGAGCTCAGTTGGTAAAGAATCTGCCTGCAATGCAGGAGATCCCAGTTCAACTCCTGGGTCAGGAAGATCCCCTGGAGAAAGGATAGGCTATCCACTCTAGTATTCTGGCAGCAGCTGCGCAGGACAGGAACAGTCAAGAGGAGATACCCCACGTCCAAGGTCAGGAGCGGGGGCTGAGAGGAGATACCCCACGTCCAAGGTCAGGAGCAGGGTCCAAGAGGAGATACCCCACGTCCAAGTTCAGGAGTAGTGGCTGAGAGGAGATACCCCACATCCAAGGTCAAGAGCAATGGCCAAGAGAAGATACCCCACGTCCAAGGTCAGGAGCAGTGGCCGAGAGGAGATACCCCAGTCCAAGGTCAGGAGTGGTGGCCGAGAGGAGATACCCCAGTCCAAGGTCAGGAGCGGTGGCCAAGAGGAGATACCCCACGCCCAAGGTCAGGAGTGGTGGCTGAGAGGAGATACCCTACATCCAAGGTCAGGAGCGGGGGCCGAGAGGAGATACCCCATGTCCAAGTTCAGGAGCAGTGGCTGAGAGGAGATACCCCAGTCCAAGGTCAGGAGTGGTGGCTGAGAGGAGATACCCCACGTCCAAGGTCAGGAGTAGTGGCTGAGAGGAGATACCCCACGTGCAAGGTCAGGAGCAGTGGCTGAGAGGAGATACCCCACGTCCAAGGTCAGGAGTAGTGGCTGAGAGGAGATACCCCAGTCCAAGGTCAGGAGCGGTGGCCGAGAGGAGATACCCCACGTCCAAGGTCAGGAGTGGTGGCTGAGAGGAGATACCCCATGTCCAAGGTCAGGAGTGGTGGCCAAGAGGAGATGCCCTACACCCAAGTTCAGTAGCAGTGACCAAGAGGAGATACCCCACGTTCAAGGTCAGGAGTGGTGGCCATGAAGAGATACCCTACATCCAAGGTCAGGAGCAGTGGCTGCACTTTGCTGGAGCAGCCGTGAAGAGATACCCCACGTCCAAGGTCGAGAAACCCAAATAAGATGGTAGGCACTGGGAGAGATCAGAGAGCAGACAGATGGAAACCACAATCACAGAAAACCAGCCAATCTGATCACACGGACCACAGCTCGTCTAACTCAATGAAACTAAGCCAGCCATGTGGGGCCACCTAAGACAGACAGGTCACGGTGGAGAAGTCCAACAGAATGTCGTCCACTGAAGGGACTGGCAAACCACTTCAGTATTCTTGCCTTGAGAACCCCATGAACAGTATGAAAAGGCAAAGAGATAGGACACTGAAAGATGAACTCCCCAGGTGGGTAGGTGCCCAATATGCTACTGGAGATCAGTGGAGAAATAACTCCAGAAAGAATGAAGGGATGGAGCCAAAGCAAAAACAACAGCCAGCTGTGGATGGGGCTGGTGACAGAAGCAAGGTCCGATGCTGTAAAGAGCAATATCGCATAGGAAGCTGGAATGTCAGGTCCATGAATCAAGGCAAATTGGAAGTGGTCAAACAGGAGATGGCAAGAGTGAACATTGACATTCTAGGAATCAGCTAAATAAGATGGACAGGAATGGGTGAATTTAACTCAGATGACCATTATATCTACTACCATGGGCAGGAATCCCTTAGAAGAAATGGAGTAGCCATCATGGTCAACAAAAGAGTCCAAAATGCAGTACTTGGATGCAATCTCAAAAACGACAGAATGACCTCTGTTTCCAAAGCAAACCATTCAGTATCATGGTAACCCAAGTCTACGCCCTGATCAGTAATGCTGAAGAAGTTCTGAAGTTCAATGGTTCTATGAAGACCTACAAGACCTTCTAGAACTAAACCCAAAAAAGATGTCCTTTTCATCACAGGGCACTGGAATCCAAAAGTAGGAAGTCAAGAAACACGTGGAGTAACAGGCAAATTTGGCCTTGGAGTACAGAATGAAGCAGGGCAAAGGCTAATAGAGCTTTGCCAAGAGAACCCACTGGTCATAGCAAACACCCTCTTCCAACAACACAAGAGAAGACTCTATACACAAGGACATCACCAGATGGTCAACACCAAAATGAGATAGATTATATTCTTTGCAGCCAAAGATGGAGAAGCTCTATACGGTCAGCAAAAACAAGACCAGGAGCTGACTGTGGCTCAGATCAAGAACTCCTTATTGCCAAATTCAGACTGAAATTGAAGAAAGTGGGGAACCACTAGACCATTCAGGTATGACCTAAATCAAATCCTTTATGATTATACAGTGGAAGTGAGAAATAGATTTAAGGGACTAGATCTGATAGACAGAGTGCCTGGTAAACTATGGAATGAGGTTCGTGACATTGTACAGGAGACAGGGATTAAGACCATCCTCATGAAAAAGAAATGCAAAAAAGCAAAATAGCTGTTAAGGAGGCCTTATAAATAGCTGTGAAAAAAAAGAGATGCAAAAAGCAAAGGAGAAAAGGAAAGATATAAGCCTCTGAATGCAGAATTCCAAAGAATAGCAAGGAGAGATAAGAAAGCCTTCAAGGATCAATGCAAAGAAATAGAGGAAAACAATAGAATGGGAAAGACTAGAGATCTCTTCAAGAAAATTAGAGATACCAATGGAATATTTCATGCAAAGATGGGCTCGATAAAGGACAGAAATGGTCTGGACCTAAGAGAAGCAGAAGATATTAAGAAGCGGTGACAAGAATACACAGAAGAACTGTACAAAAAATATCTTCATGACCCAGATAATCACAGTGGTGTGATCACTCATGTAGAGCCAGACCTCCTGGAATGCAAAGTCAAGCGGGCCTTAGGAAGCATCACTACAAACAAAACTAGTGGAGGTGATGGAATTCCAGGTGAGCTGTTTCAAATCCTGAAAGATGATGCTGTGAAAGTGCTGC
>SJYV01000085.1:0-11227 GCA_006410875.1 Neotragus pygmaeus | reverse complement strand
AAAAGCAGAGACATTACTTTGCCAACAAATGTCCGTCTAGTCAAGGCTATGATTTTTCCAGTGGTCATGTATGGAGGTGAGAGCTGGACTGTGAAGAAAGCTGAGTGCCAAAGAATTGATGCTTTTGAACTGTGGTGTTGGAGAAGACTCTTGAGAATCCCTTGGACTGCAAGGAGATCCAGCCAGTCCATTCTAAAGGAGATCAGTCCTGGGTGTTCTTTGGAAGGAATGATGCTAAAGCTGAAACTCTAGTACTTTGGCCACCTCATGCAAAGAGTTGACTCATTGGAAAAGACTTTGATGCTGGGAGGGATTGGGGGCAGGAGGAGAAGGAGACAAAAGAGGATGAGATGGCTGGATGGTATCACCGACTCAATGGACATGAGTTTGAGTGAACTCTGGGAGATGGTGATGGACAGGGAGACCTGGCTTGTTGGAATTTATGGGGTCGCAAAGAGTCGGACATGACTGAGCGACTGAACTGAACTAATAGTTCAATATTTAGGACTAAAAGTAGAAACCTGTACTTCAAAGGAAATGACTTCCAAAAATAATGCTAGCATGTATTCAATACATGTTGAGGCTGATGATACAGGAAGTTGTTCAGTGCTTTCCAGATGTTGTTCTTGAGAGTGACTCATCCTCTCTCACAGGCTGCTCGGTCTCAAGGAGTAGATTGTCTTGTGGCTCCATATGAAGCGGATGCACAGCTGGCCTATCTTAACAAGGCTGGCATTGTACAAGCTGTAATTACGGAGGACTCTGATCTCCTTGCTTTTGGCTGTAAAAAGGTACCTAACATAAATAAAGGAGCTGAAGTTTTTTTGGTCTTATATAATACCTGTAACTAATATCTACTTATGGTGTTAATAATTATTTTATTTAAAATGGGAAGAAAGGTTTTGCTGCTTGACATTTGTATAATCTGAATGATTTTTCAGATTAAGCCCTTAAAGTTAGAGGATTTTGTTGTTTTCTCTAAATTCTGTAGTGGAATGTAGCCTTATTTTTTAATAATGATTACTTATATGCTTTATAGTTCTCAATTAGATTAGGTAAATAAGCTAACTTATTTGTAATGAGATGCTTTGCCGTTTTTTAGAATTAAGTATAAACCATTAATGGAAATTTTTATTATGATATAAGATATAAAACTATAGGGTGATCTCATTTTTGTTAATATCTATGTTATTTATATTATCTATTTTATAAATGATGAGAAGGATCTGTGAAAAGGTTGATGCTGGGCAATAATGATAGATAAGACGTTTGGGGCAATTTCTGTTTTCTTCCTGAATTTCTGTTTTCCAAATTTTCTACAAGTAACATGTATTACTTTAAGACTAAGCAAAGGGTTACTTTAATATGTAAAAGTGGAAGGTAAAGAGAAGATGCTTTTTGTAAGAATTGCTCTTTGACACGATAACCCTGTAGTGCAGGTAGGAAGTGGGTGCAGAAAGGGCCTTATTTACACCAGAGGCAAAACGATTGAGTAGTGACATATGACATTGTCCAGCCATGGCCTATGTTTCAATTTAACTTATTTGCAAATTTCACAATAACTACCTGGCCTATGTATCTGTCTGCTCACTTATGATAAAGAACAGGAAAGATTTCTTAGAAATACTACAGTGGATTAGATGATGAAAAATAAAAATGATTCTTACAGGTGTTCACAGTTTCCCTTCCTCTTGAAGGTTATTTTAAAAATGGACCAGTTTGGAAATGGACTAGAAGTTGATCAAGCTCGTCTGGGAATGTGCAAACAGCTTGGGGATGTATTCACAGAAGAGAAGTTCCGTTATATGTGCATTCTTTCAGGCTGTGACTATCTTTCATCACTGCGTGGGATTGGATTAGCCAAGGCCTGCAAGCTACTGAGACTAGCCAACAATCCAGATATTTTAAAGGTAAGAGTGATTTACCAGCTGTTGTGTTCAGTTTCTAAGCAGTTCTTAAATAATAGATGACACAATCAGAATATGGGTCTTAAACATTATTATATCCATAACCAATATTGTGTCATTGAAAGGCGAAATATTAAAACACTACAGCTTTGCTTTTGACAGCAGGTGAATCCTATTTTCAGCAGTTGGCAAAAAATTAGTAGTTTTTTGAAAATGAAGACTAATATAAAGAAACTTAAGGATAAGATATTCTAGGGTTGAATTAATGCTAAAATGCACGATTTTTTTGATTTCTGACCTATTATTCTGTAGTAATGGTTCTCAAAGTTTTTGGTCTCACAGGATCCCTTTACACTCTTAAAAACTCTTTGTGACAGTTATTTTTGTTTATATGGATTATAGCTATTGAAATTTACTGAGTCAGAAATTGAAAGAGAAGAATTTTAATGTTTATTAATTCATTTAAAATTNGAGAAGAATTTTAATGTTTATTAATTCGGGATGATCCAGAGAGACGTTGTGGGGTGGAAGGTGGGAGGGGGACTCGGGATTGGGAGCTTGTGTGCACCTGTGGTGGATTCGTGTCGATGTATGGCAAACCCAATAGAGTATTGTAAAGTTAAATTTAAAAATAAATAAATTTAAAAAAAAAAATTAACAATAATTAATGCATTGCATTTTAATAGATATCGTATTTTAATGAGAAGTAGTTGTCTTCTAAAGCAAATGAAAGTTATGAGAGGAATTGCACATTTATGTAAATCTCTTTAACATGGCTTAATAAAATATACCGAGATTCTTATTTCTTCATACAATTTGAGGAAGTGTCATGTATTTTCTAAAGAAACTCTGAGACCTCATTACATCACTGCTGTATAAATTCTCTGATGTCTTTTCCTTAAAAAATGAAGTAGATTATTCCTACCCTCACCATACCTTGGGTAGTTCTCTTAAGCCGTTAGAGTTTGCAGAGCAGAATTTCCAAGATTATAAAATGTGAGTCTTCAAGGCCAAGGGTGGTGTACTGAAGTAGACAGATCTCAAGGTTGGGAGATGGTAGCAGATTTTAGCCTGTGACTTCAGGATCACTTCAGTTCTCTGGGTCTTCTTCGTTTCTTCCAGCTTTAATCATCCATGACTCTAATAGAAGTTAAAATGTTGAGTTCTTTTTTGAAATATGATCTACAAATATATGTTGGTTTTTTTTTTTTTAATTCTCACATAATTGTGTGTTTTGTTTTTTGCTTTCTGGATGAAAGAGACTTTGAAGGCAAAGAACATATCTTTGAATTTTAAGTCATGACGTGTTTACTGGTTGAGGTTTTTAATGTAGTGGTATGATGGCCTAGACGGTTGGGTTGGGGTGAATGGGAGAAAGGTCCAAGAAGGAGGAGATATGTATACATGTGGTGATTCACTACATTGTACAGCAGAAACTAACACAGGATTGTGAAGCAATTATTCCACGCCCCCCCTAAAAAGAAGCAATTGATTTTTCTATCCCTCCTCATCCTTCTCTAATGTAAAGTGATGGATCTTGGGAATAATACTTCCCCTATCCTTTATCTTCAGGTATTAAATAACTCATATTTATACTCATTATTAGGTCATCAGGAAAATTGGACATTATCTCAAGATGAACATAACAGTACCAGAAGATTACATCAAAGGATTTATTCGGGCCAACAATACCTTCCTTTATCAGCTAGTTTTTGATCCCATCAAAAGGAAACTCATCCCTCTGAATGCCTATGAAGATGATGTTGATCCCAAAACACTAAGCTATGCTGGGCAGTATCCTTTCTGAACCAGAATGGTAGAACTTTGCACTCCTTCCATATCTTGGTGGTGGTATTTTTAGCTAGACATTCAGTCAAAAGCTGGCAATTGTTTTTGGCTTTCTTTTTTTTATATATAGTGGAATCTTTATTTTGTTAAATTTAATTATCATGCGAGTTAAAAATATAGAGTAACTATTTGTTTATAAACCTGAAGCTTATCCATGATAACTTGCTAATTACTTAATTGATTTGACAGAAACAAGTCAGTCACTTAAGGTACACACTTCAGAGGGGGCACTGGAGAGAACCACTCTTGGTGAGCAAGCTCAGTTAATCAGGAAGAGCACTCTGGTCATCTGAGTACACCAGTTGGGGATGGTCTCCGCAGAGCCACTGGCCACACACATACAGGGTGATGTGGAGCTGTGAGTCACCTGGGTAATGGCAGGGCTTTCCTCTCCATCTCCCTTGACAGGGAGTAAGTGATGCCCTGGGGCTTTGCTTCAAAAAATCGCCAGCTCCTGCTGTGACTAGTAAACTATATGTGGTTTCAGTGAAGCCAAATGTGGAAAGTAGGGTCCATTGAAGTCATAAACCTGAAGGTTTTCTCTGACAATAGACCACACTTTGCTGTCTTAATACAGTATTATTTGTTTGGTTGTTAGTAAAATTGCTTTTCCTTAATCTTACCAACCTAGGTATGTTGATGATTCTGTAGCTCTTCAAATAGCACTTGGGAATAAAGATATAAATACTCTCAAGCAGATCGATGACTACAATCCAGACACTGCCATGGTAACATATTAAAGACTTCTTTCTAAAAGCATGTTTTGTTATTGCTTAGAAACTAAGACTAAAGGCAAATCTTCACGTAGTAAACATCTTTTAAACATTGCTGCATCCAAGCACCGTACAGAGTGTTGATTGAAAACAACTCAATTCTAGAGAAAATATATCTCTTAGAACCAATGGGTATATTGGTTAATTTTCTTAAAAAGTAACCACATAATATAAGACCTTTATACTTGAACATTTTTTTTGAATATACCAAGTGCTTAATGCCTTTTTCTCATCTCACCCAATCCCATCTCTAGCATTTGGCATTGTTGAAGACTCAAATCTAGAAATACCTCTCGGGAGTAAAAAATTTTTTTTTCCCTGATTCACCGTTTAGCAGTACTTACTGAGTACCTCTGCTGTATGTCATTCAGTCCTTTCCTATTTTCTTCTACTTTTTCCCAATAGTATGTCTATATATCTCTTGTGATGTATGCTCCCATCCTTCTGTTCATATTTCCAGACTGTTCTCTCTTATATTCAAATTTATTCCTTAATAAGTTCTTATGATTCGAATTGGAGAAGGAAATAGCAGCCCACTCCAGTATTCTTGTCTGGAGAATCCTATGGACAGAGGAGCCTGACAGGCTACAGTCCACGGGGTCACAAGAATGNCTGGCTCCCCTCCCCAACTCTGCCCACCCTCCTCTTAAAAATATAAAAATGTCCAACCCCAGATAACTAGTGTACAATAAATAAACAGTAAACACAAAAACATACTTTATTTGTTTCTTCTTTATACAAAATAAGGAAACTAGAAGCGTTCAACTTCCAAAAAAGTATAATACTGTACATCCTGACCGCCCAGCCTCCAAGGACCTGGGCACGGAGGGTGGTCTGTGGGCCAGAGCCCAGAAATCTTGGCGCCTTGCCCAAGCCGGAGCCCAGGATGGGCAAGTGTTTGAATCTGGCCTGGACCCCCGGGCTCAAAATAAATGTCAAAGGAAGGAAGAGGTGGGGGTCTGGCCCTGGGCTGGCCACGTCCGGACGGCTCCCATCTTTTCCTAGAAAAGCTGACCGTGATCATCGAAGTTGACCACCAGGGGGCGCGAACGCGCAGGTGGAGCTGTCTTCCAGTGACCCCCCCCCCACCCCANAACGGGGGAGCCTGGTGGGCTGCTGTCTATGGGGTAGCACAGAGTCGGACGCTTCAGACACAAAGCGTCTTAGCAGCAGCATATTAACTGATTTGTAGATTATACTGCATACAAAGTTATTATAAAGTATTGACTGTATTCACTGTGCTGTACATTACATCCTTGTAACTTATTTTTTTTATACCTAGTCTTTTGTATATCTTAATCTCCTTCATCTATTTTGCTCCTCCCCCAATCCTGGCTTCTCTTTCATTGCTAAGTCCTCCTACGTCTTTTTTGTGTTTCTGGTTAATAGTTACTTCTTATAGTTTCTAGTCTAATCCAGATCTTTACCTTTACTCACCATTCAGTTCTTTACTAAGCATTAATTATTATAACGAACATACTCTGGAATGTTCTGAAATATAAAGAATAACAGCATAATCCTTGCTTGTAACATAGTCATTGTCTAAGGGAGAGACACGTGGTTATATACAGAGAAATATGATATGTCCCATAATAGAAATGTATTCTAGGCTCCATGGAGACAAAGGGGATGCACTTAACTCCACCAAAAGAGAGAATACCTTTTAATAATAATAACAGACATTTATTGAGCTGTTTTCTAAGTGCTATTCTAAGCACATTACACATAGTAACTTACTTACTCCGTAACAAGCCTCTGAGGGCAGTACCATTATTTCTACTTTACAGAGGAGGAAACAGAGAGAGATTAGGTGACTTGCCAGGTCATACATTTAATCAATAGGGAAGCTCTGATTCCAAGCCAAGCCCTCTAGTGTCTCCAAATAGAGGAGCTAGTCTGGGATTTACAAAGATGAGTTGGGATTTTCAAAATGGGTGAGTGGTTCGAGGTTAAAGGAATAGCATGTATGGAAGAGGATAGCATGTTAAAGGTACTCAAAGTAGTTCATTCTGGCTGGACCAAGAATGTCTCAGTGTTTACTAGCTAAACAAATCAGAACACCTTGAGAAAGAAAACAAAATGAGCCTAAAGAAGATGGCCACAGAGAAACTGGTGACAAGTTGAGCATTGAGAAGAATCATTACTGTCAGCTGAAATAAGCCAAGCTTATTCAGACAACACAAATGTATAATGGTACTAAAAAAGAACTTTGTGTTCATCAGCTCAAATTATATAATCTTTATACTCAGGTTGCTGTTTCTTCTTTTCTGTTTCCTCTGTTCAGTTTCTGGAACTTCTGTTAGTTAGATATTGGTTTCTNCAAATGTATAATGGTACTAAAAAAGAACTTTGTGTTCATCAGCTTAAATTATATAATCTTTATACTCAGGTTGCTGTTTCTTCTTTTCTGTTTCCTCTGTTCTGTTTCTGGAACTTCTGTTAGTTAGATATTGGTTTCTCCTGGTCTTTAGATTCTGGAACTTTTCTATCTTACTCATGTCTTTGTCTTTTTTTCTTTCTGGGGGAAACTTTTTTTCTATTTTGTCTTTCAACTTTGTGCCATCCAGTATGTTAGCCACTGACCACAGTTCAGTTCAGTCACTCAGTCATGTCAGACTCTTTGCAACCCCTTGAATCGCAGCACGCCAGGCCTCCCTGACTATCACCAACTCCCACAGTTTACCCAAACCCCATGTCCATTGAGTCGGTGATGCCATCCAGCCATCTCATCCTCTCTGTCCCCTTCTCCTCCTGCCCCAATCCTTCCCAGCATTAGGGTCTTTTCCAGTGAGTCAACTCTTTGCATAAAGGTGGCCAAAGTATTGGGGTTTCAGCTTCAACATCAGTCCTTCCAGTGAACACCTAGGACTGAGCTCCTTTAGGATGGACTGGTTGGATCTCCTTGCAGTCCAAGGGACTCTCAANTCTATATGTTTGATAAAATTTGCCTGTGATGCCATCGGGCACTGGACCTTGGTTTGTTAGGAGGTTTTAAATTACAGTTTCAATTTCAGTGCTTGTGATTGATCTGTACATATTTTTATTCTTCCTGGTTCAGTCTAGGGAGACTATACCTTTCTAATAATTTGTCCATTTCTTCTAGGTTGTCCATTTTATTGGCATACAGTTGTTTATAGTGAAAGCGAAGTCACTCAGTTGTGTCCAGCTCTTTGCGACCCCATGGACTGTAGCTTGCTAGGCTCCTCCATCCATGGGATTTTCCAGGCAAGAATACTGGAGTGGGTTGCCATTTCCTTCTCCAGGGGTTCTTCCTGACCCAGGGATCAAATCTGGGTCTCCTGCACTGCAGGCAGACTTTTTACCATCTGAGCCACCAGGGAAGCTTGCAGTTGTTCATAGTAGTCTCATGATTCTTGGTATTTCTCTGGATTCATTTGTAACTTCCCCTTTTCCATTTCTAATTTTACTGATTTGAATCCTCTCCCTTTTTTCCTGATGAGTCTGGCTAAAGGTTTATCAATCTTATCTTGCCAAAGAACCATCTTTTAGTTTCATTGATCTTTGCAATTGTTTTCCTTGTCTCTATTTCATTTGTTCCTGCTCTGATTTCTATCATTTCCTTCCTTCTACTGACTTTAGATTTTGTTTTTCTTTCTCTAAATTTTTTAGGTGTAAGGGTAGATTGTTTATTTTTAGATTTTTCTTGTTTCTTGAGGTAAGATCGTATTGCTATAAACTTCTCTCTTAAAACTGTTTTTGCTGCATCCCATAAGTTTTGGACCATTGTGCTTTTGTTTTCATTTGTCTCTAGATATTTTTTCTTATTTATTGTTTGATTTCTTCAGTGATCCAGTGATTGTTTAGGGGCATAATGTGTAACCACTACATGTTTGTGTTTCTTAGAGCTTTTCTCTTGTAGTTTATTTCTAATCTCATAATGTAGTATTCAGAAAACGTGCTTGATATGATTTCCATTTTCTTAAACTTGCCTTGTGACATAGCATGTGGTCAATCCTGGAGAATATTCCAAAAATATTGGGGAAAATGTGTAGTCTGCTGCTTTGAGATGAAATGCTTTATAAATATCAATTAAGTCCAACTCATCTAAAATGTCTCTGAAGGCCTATGTTTCCTTATTGATTTTCTCTCTGGATGATCTATCTATTGATGAAAGCGGGATATTAAAAGTCCCCCACTATTATTGTGTTACTGTCGATATCTTCCTTTATGTTTGTTAGTATTTGCCTTACATATTAAGATGCTCCTATGTTGGGCACATATATATTTATAATTGTTATATCTTCTCCTTGGATTGAACCCTTGATCATTATGTAGTGTCCTTCTTTGTCCCTCTTTTGTTGTAAAGTCTATATTATGTGATTTGAGTGTTGCTGCTCCAACTTTCTTATAATTTTTGCACAGTAGTTTGAACATTCTTTAGTATTGCCCTTCTTTGGGATTGGGACGAAATGAAAATTGACCTCTTCCAGTCCTGTGGCCATTGCTGAGTTTTCCAAATTTTCTGGCACATTGAGTGCAGCATCATCTTTCAGAATTTTAAGTAGCTCAACTGGAATTCCATCATCTCCTCTAGCTTTGTTCATAGTTATGCTTTGTAAGGCCCAGTTGACTTCACACTCCAAGATGTCTGGCTCTAAGTGAGTGACCACACCATCGTGGTTATCCAGGTCATTAAGACTTTTTTTGTATAGTTCTTCTGTGTATTCTTGCCACCCATTCTTAATCTTTTCTGCTTCTGTTAGGTCCTTACCATTTCTGTCCTTTACTATGCCTATCTTTGCATGAAATATTCCCTTGATACATTCAATTTCTTGAAGGGATTTCTAGTCTTTCCCATTCCATTTTTTCCCTCTATTTCTTTGCATTATTCACTTAAGAAGGCTTTCTTATCTCTCCTTGCTATTCTTTTGAACTCTGCCTTCAGCTGCGTATATCTTCCCCTTTCTCCTTTGGCTTTTGCTTCTCTTCTTTTCTCAACTATTTGTAAGACCTCCTCTCACAATGACCTTGCTTTCTCACATTTCTTTTTCTTTGGAATGGTATTGGTCACTGCTTCTTGTACAATGTTATGAACATCCATCCAGAGATTATGAGATTTGATAATTTGTTCACAACATAAATGGAAAGATTTTTCTAATATTTTACTGTCAAAATATTCCTGGTATCCGCCTTATTTTCCCCAATGTATTATTTTTGATATTCTGATTTTATATAATGAAGAGGGGTAGTTTTCCAAGTTTTTCCTCTACTAAAGAGTTAATATTAAACTTATCTCTTCTGAAAAACATAGCAATCATTCATTTGGTTTTAGTACTATTTTCATTTTTTTTAAGAATAATTGTTTTCCTTCTGTCCTTAGACAAATGAATTCTTCATATTTTTTACGAATTTGGGGGTCAATTTTGAAAATATTTATTTTTCTAAGAAAGTATTTTCTCTAAACTTCCTAACTTTATGTCACAGAATTCCATATAATCATTTCTCTTTGTTAGTTTTATCTCTTCACTTTTATATCTTCTTTTTCATTCTTATTAGTGAATATTTTTTTTACTATCTCTTTTATTCACTTACCATTTTAATCTATTTTAGGTCTAGGATTTGTTTATCAATTGTTACTTTTTTATTTTCTATTTTTAAAATTTCACTATATATCTTTATCCATTACCTCTTTCTATTTTCATTTATATTAAGCAAATTTTATTTTTGTTTTCTGCTTTTCCTTGTGGCTTTCAGGATCTCAGTTTCCAGACCAGGGATTGACTGGGGCAGTGAATGCAGCTAGTCCTAACCACTGGAACACTGGGAATTCCTTTCTTCAACTTTTTAAGATGAGTTTTAACATAGTTTAACATAGTTCTCTAGTTTTGAAAACTCATGCTACCACTCACTATGTTACACTCATCAAGTTATTTAACCTTTCTGTGCCTCAGTTTCCTCATCTAAATAATAAGGATAATATTTCCCACCTAAAGTTTTGTGAGGATTAAACAATGTGATACAGATAAAAAAAACACAGAACATTATCTAGCATATACTAAGCATCTTAAATACTGTTTTCTTCTTTATTCTCTTTCTCTTTATTAAGTAAAAACATTCAAACTATGTTTTCCTGAGATTACGCTTTAGTTATGTCTCAACTGGTGTGAATTTATAGTCATTTTTATGCAGCTCCTCATGTTAACTTTGTTTTTCTAATTAACTCAAAGGTCATTTGGTGTTATATTAATAGCTTGAATTCTTTAGTTTAGGGATGTATTTTATTACTTTTAGAGATTTTAATCAGAAGATTTGGCTTATAAAACTGATTTTTGTGTGTTCTGGGTTGTCAATAATATAATCAATTTTTATAAATGTTCCATGTATATGGGGAAGTTACATATTTTCTACATATAAATATTTGCTATATCATAAAATCCGTGTTTGATTGTCCCTCATTTCCTGTTCAAGAGCTTACCTATTCTTAAAATGATGTTTATAATATCTCACCATAGTTCTATTTTATTAAGATCTTTCTGCACCTCTGACTGTTTTTTCTTATTATTTTTACCTTATTTACCCATTATTGTATTGGTTTTGCCATACATTGACATGAATCCGCCACAGCTGTACATGAGTCCCCAATCCTGAACCCACCTCCCACCTTCAACTCCATATCATCTCTCTGGATCATCCCCATGCACCAGCCCCAAGCATCCTGTATCCTGTATTGAACATAGA
>SJYV01000081.1:8658-19973 GCA_006410875.1 Neotragus pygmaeus | reverse complement strand
TGTGTGTGTGTGTGTGTGTGTGTGTGTGTGTGTGTGTGTGTGTGTGTGTTTATTGTGAGCTCTGCCATTATGGGTCAAAGCTCTTCCACCCCTTTGTCTGTAATGACTGACTATGAAGATTGGAAGAGTCAAAAGAAGAAGCCGATATTCCAGGAATCCTCTTTATATCCTAGCCTGCTTGACTTAGACACCGAAATCTCACCTCCCCCATATATGCAGCCACCCTTGCCCCTGCAGGTACCACAGGTGTCGTCTAGAGAACAAAGGAGGGACCCAGAACCCTCGGCTCCACCACAGGAAGGGGGGCCAGCCCAAGGAACTCATGGAAGGACTCAAACAGGCGGAGACTTGTCTGAGGACAGAAGCCGGGAGGCTCCTTCATCCACCGTTCGGGCATTCCCTCTCCAGGTTGGGCCAGCAATCCTGGCGGGGAGTGAATATACCAGTACTGGCCATTTTCTACAAGTGATTTATATAATTGGAAAACTCAAACCCCTTCTTTTTCTGAAAAACCCTAAGGTCTTATTAATCTCTTAGATTATATACTGTTTACTCACAATCCTACTTGGGATGATTGTCAGCAGCTGTTGCAGGTGCTTTTCACCATGGAGGAGCTGGAACGAATCTTGTCGGGGGCACGGAAACATGTTTTAGGAGTGGATGGAAGGCCCACCATACAGCTCCACCTAACTGAGGAGGGGTTTCTTTGATGCGACTGAACTGGGATTTTGAACACGCTGAAGGTAGGGAGCGTCTCCAAGTGTACCGCCAGACTCTGATGGCTGGCCTCTGGGCAGCCGCCAAGAAACCAACAAATTTGTCTAAGGGAAATTTGATAAGGCAGGGGCCAAACGAGAGCCCGGCAGCCTTTTTAGAGAGGTTAATGGAGGCTTTCAGGCAGTATACACCCATGGACCCTCAGGATGATGAGTCTCGTGCAGCAGTCTTGCTAGACTTTTTTAATCAGGCAGCTCCGGATATCAGGAAGAAGTTACAGAGGATAGAAAGGCTGGGAGAACAGTCAATATAGGATTTGGTGAGGGCAGCTGAGAGAGTATTTAATAACAGAGAGACCCCTGAGGAGAGGGAGGAATGAATTAGATGGGAGAAAAGGGAATTTAGAGCTAAGGAAAACCAAAGAAATCAGAAAGAGCTGGCTCAAATTTTCTTTGTGGGGATGAGACTGGAGCCTGATTCCTGGAAGACTCGAGACACCCAGCCTAAAGGAGGGGAGAAGCCAGCTAGACTGACCCTAAAGAGAGACCAATGCGCCTACTACAAAGAGCAAGGGCACTGGAAAAATGAGTGCCCCAAGAGAGACCTGAAAAAAAGGACTGTAAGAAAAGAAGAGTCTCCCTCGGGTACCCACATTTTATATGCAGGAGAAGATAGTGATTAGTGGGGTCAGGGCCCGGTACCCCTCCCTGAGTCCTGAATAACTATTAATGTGGAGGGGAAACCGGTCGGCTTCATGGTGGATATGGGAGCCCAATACTCGGTCCTCAATCAAAAATTCGGGCCAATGTCCAAGAAGACTAGCTTGATCCAGGGAGCCACCAGGACAAAAAGATATTACTGGACTACTAAACGAAAAGTGCACTTAGGAGCCCAACGGGTGTCCTACTCATTTCTGGTGATCCAAGAATGTCCGGCCCCTTTATTAGGAAGAGACCTATTGTCCAAAGTCAATGCACAGATTCACTTTGACTCTGGAGGGATATCAGTCACAGGTGGGCTTGGACAACCAATTCATGTTTTATCCCTGGCACTGAGAGATGAATACAGACTATATTCACCAAAACCCCCTGCAACTGTGGACCCGGCTATGCTACAATGGATCCAGAAATACCCTCTGGCTTGGGCCGAGATGGCAGGAGTAGGACTGGCAAAACAAAGACCTACCATCATTGTTGAATTAAAAGCAAATGCTACCCCTGTGAGGGTAAAGCAGTACCCCATGAGTCAGGAGGCCTGGCAAAAAGTCATGCCACACATACAGCACCTCCTGAAGGTAGGGATTCTTAAAAAGTGCCGGTCCCCATAGAATATTCCCTTGCTGCCTGTGAAAAAGCCCGGGGAAACGGACTTTAGACCCGTCCAAGATCTTCGTGAGGTTAACAAATGGGTGAGTGACATTCATCCCACTGTCCCTAACCCATACACCCTCCTGAGCGGCTTGCCACCAGACTACATCTGGTATACAATCTTGGACTTAAAAGATGGCTTTTTCAGTTTGCCTCTGGCCCCCCAGAGCCAAGAGATATTTGCATTCGAATGGACTGATGAAGACAGTCAAACTGTAGGACAGCTGACCTGGACTCGCCTTCCACAGGGATTCAAAAACTCGCCGACGTTGTTCAATGAAGCTCTAGGCAAGAATCTCTGTGAGTACCAGACTAGCCACCCCCACATTGTCCTATTGCAATATGTGGATAACTTCATGCTGGCCACTACTGCCAAGGAGGTATGCCTAGAGGCCACAGGCGACCTCCTTCAGACTTTGGGGACATTGGAGTACCAGGCGAGTGCAAAGAAGGCCCAAATTGCTAAACAGGAAGTCATTTACTTGGGATACAAAATAAAACAGGGGCAAAGATGGTTGACTCAGGCTATGAAAGAGACTATTTTACAGATTCCCGAGTCAACGACTCCTCAGCAGGTGAGGGAGTTCTTAAGGACTGTTGGGTACTGCAGGCTATGGATCCTGGGGTTTGCTGAAAAGGCCTGGCCTCTATATGAAGGAAGTAGAGACAATAATAACTGGACTTGGACTGAGCCAATGAGGCGGGCATTTCAGGAACTCCAGTGGGCATTGCTAGAAGCCCTGGCCCTAGCTCTCCCTGACCCGGCTAAGCCATTTCAACTGTTTGTGGATGAAAATCAGGGAATGGGAAAGGGAGTCCTGACACAGCAATGGGGACCTTGGAGGCGACCTGTGGCATATCTCTCTAAACGGCTGGAGCCGGTAGCTGCTGGATGGCCGCCCTGTCTCCGTATCATAACGGCCACTGCTCTCCTTGTCCATGATGCTGACAAGTTGACTTATGGACAGTGCCTCCTGGTCTACACTCCCTATGCTATAGAGGGGATCCTCAAACAGCCACTGGATAAGTGGATTTCTAATGCTCACTTAACTTATTACCAAGCCCTGCTGTTAGATGCTCCCCAGATACACTTTCAGACACCTTGTTTTCTAAATCCTGCTACTCTCTTGCCCATCCTGGAGGAGAACTGGCCCCTCCATGACTGTGTTGAAGTGTTGCCGGAGGTAACTGCCATACGAAGAGACCTCAGCGACATGTCATTAAGGGACAGTGAGTTGATATGGTTCACAGATGGGAGCAATTATGTAAAGGATGGGCAGAGAAAAGTGGGGGCAGCCATAGTAGATGACACTGGGAGGGTCGTCTGGGCTGAGGCTTTGCCCCATGGAACATCCGCCCAAAAACAGAATTGATAGCTGTGATACAAGCACTAGAGAGGGCAAAAGGAAAAAATATCACCATTTACACTGACAGCCAGTATACATTTGGCATCGTGCATATTCAAGGCCCTATATATAAAGAACGGGGGTTCTTGACAGCAGAGGGAAAAGAGATTAAGAACTTACCTGAAATACGCAGACTCTTGGCAGCAGTCCACTCCACTTGCCCTGGGCGGTATCCATAGTACATGTCCCAGGACACCAGAAAGGAGAAGATGCCAGGGCCCTAGGCAACCGTGCTGCCAAGGCAGCAGCCCTTGAAGTGGCCGCTGGATACTGCCAAGCTCATGTGCTGGCTATAGGATTACCACTGCCAGTGATAGAGACTCTCCCCCCAAGCCCCATATACTCCCCCTCCAATTTAAACTGGATTCAGGATAACACCAACTGCCTTGCGGGCAAGGACAGATGGTATCCTGGCCAGGATGACAACCTGTTGCTTCTTGCCAACGTGGGCAGACATCTCTGTACCCATTTACATCAAACCACCCATTTGGGAGAGAAAAATACTTTGACGCTTCTACAAGCAGCGCAGCTGCGGTGTCCCCGACAAAAGAAAACCATATAGGACATAGTCCGCACCTACATAACCTGTCAGACGATGAGACCAGGAAAAGGATAAGACACCGGTGTAAGATACTGGGGGGAAAGGCCAGGACAGCATTGGGAGATAGATTTTACAAAGGTAAGGCTAGGCAGGTATGGCTGTCATTACCTGTTAGCTTTGGTTGATACATTTTCTGGATGGGTAGAAGCTTACTCCACTAAAAAAGAGACAGCAATAATAATGTCTAAGAAGCTCCTAGAAGAGATAATACCTAGGTTTGGGCTGCCGGCATCTATTGGCTCTGATAAAGGACCTGCATTTGTGAGCAAAATTGTTAAAGGACTGGTCTCAGCCCTGGGGACCAAATGGAAGCTACATTGCGAGTACAGTCCCTAGAGCTCAGGACAAGTAGAAAGAATGAATCGGACCCTAAAAAGAAACTTTAACAAAGCTGGCAATAGAGACTGGAGGGGGTTGGGTAACCCTCCTTCCCTTTGTGCTTTTTNCATTGCGAGTACAGTCCCTAGAGCTCAGGACAAGTAGAAAGAATGAATCGGACCCTAAAAAGAAACTTTAACAAAGCTGGCAATAGAGACTGGAGGGGGTTGGGTAACCCTCCTTCCCTTTGTGCTTTTTCAGGTGTGCAATACCCCCTATAAACTAGGTTTGACTCCCTTTGAAATTGTATATGGAAGTCCACCCCCCATTTGTCCAGTGTTTGAGGGAAAGACTAAACCATCTCTCTTGCTACGCACGTTCCAACAAGAGATGCTGGCTTTAAGTAAAGTGCATAAACATATCTGGTCACTGATATGAGAAGTTCATAAGGGCCAGAGTAAAGAAACAATCCTGTCCCATGATATGGGCCCGGGAGATTGGGTCTGGGTTAAGAGACACCAGTCAAAAACTTTACAGCCAAGATGGAAGGGCCCCTATGTTGTTCTCCTTACCACCCCCCACTGCCCTAAAGGTAAATGGAATTTGACCCTGGGTGCACTGCAACCACGTGCATCGTGCCACCCCAGAGGAACAAGAAAAGGCCCCAAAAGAATGGAAAGTGACGCCGCATAACACCAATCCCTTAAAAATGTGGCTTGTCCACCAGCTGGCCCCCAGATGAATCCCCCTGACTCTCCGTTGGTGGCCCTCCTTCTCCACTCCAGAACTGCTGGTGCTAACCTACATCAACCTGCTAAGATCAACTGGACACTTCATAATGGACTAACCCGTAAGGTACTCAATTTGATTACTGGAATCGCCCCCCATACTTGGTGGCCAGATTTATTCTTCGACTTTGAACCTTTGTAAAAGAACATATCAGTACAGTTCAAGTGATGATGCTGAGACAACAATATCAGACAATGTCTCATAATGAAGAGGAGGATTCCTCTCCATGATCAAAGGACAGGGGAGAACGTTGGGACCTAACAAACACCATGATAGGCTTCAGGGACTAGGGTAGCATTCACGGAAAAAGCTGAGTCATTGACCAGTGGGGTCATCCCCGCAGATGTCAGGACTTGTCCAATCAGCATACTCCCCATAACCTGGTTTGAGTTTATCAGGACATAAAAGACATCCCCCTGCAGCCAATAANTGAAAAAAAAAAAAAAAACTAGAAACAATCCACAGAAGGGTTTGAAGAGAGAATGTGACGGAAAAATATGAGGCAATTCCACTCTGAGAGGAATGAGGAGAAAGGAGGAAGTGGAGGGCTAAAAATCATGTATTCAAGGCTATCAGCTGCTCATTTGACCTCATCCAGTTAGATGTAAGACTTGCTTGAGACAGGAGATGACAATGTGTATAAACTTTTCACTGTATCATATTCCAGAGTGAATATAAAACTAGCATAAAACCTCAATTTCACAGTGTTGACTTATTTAACTTTATACAGAGTACATCATGATAAACACTGGGCTGGATGAAGCACAAGCTGGAATCCAGGTTGTCAGGAGAAATATCAATAACCTCAGATATTGAGATGACACTACCCTTATGGCAGAAAGTGGAGAAGACCTAAAANAACTTTATACAGAGTACATCATGATAAACACTGGGCTGGATGAAGCACAAGCTGGAATCCAGGTTGTCAGGAGAAATATCAATAACCTCAGATATTGAGATGACACTACCCTTATGGCAGAAAGTGGAGAAGACCTAAAAATCCTCTTGATGAAAGTGAAAGAGAAGAGTGAAAACGTTGGCTTAAAACTCAACATTCAGAAAACTAAGATAATGTCCTCTGACCCCATCACTTCATGGGATATAGATGGGGAAACAGTGAAAATAGTGGCAGACTTTATTCTTGGGGTTTCCAAAATCACTGCAGGTGGTGACTGCAGCCATAAAATTAAAAGATGCTTGGAAGGGAAGTTATGGCCAACCTAGACAGCATATTAAAAAGCAGAGACATTACTTTGTCAACAAAGTTCTGTCTAGTCAATGCTACGGTTTTTCCAGTAGTCACATGTGGATGTGAGAGTTGGACAATAAAGAAAGCTGAGTACCAAATAATTCATGTGTTTGAACTGTGATGTTGGAGAAGACTCTTGATAGTTCCTTGGACTGCAAAGAGATCCAAGCAATCCGTCCTAAAGGAGATCTGTCCTGACTGTTCATTGGAAGGACTGATGTTGAAGCTGAAACTCCAATACTTTGGCCACCTGATGGAAGAGTTGACTCATTTGAAAAGATCCTGATGCTGGGAAAGATTGAGAGTAGGAGAAGGGGACAGCAGAGGATGAGATTGTTGGACGGCATCACTGACTCAATGGACATGAGTTTGAGTAAACTTCAGGAATTGGTGATGGACAGGGTGGCCTGGCGTGCTGCAGTCCATGGGGTTGCAAAGAGTTGGATACGACTGAGCAACTGAACTAAACTGAACTGAACTGAATTGTTGAAATGAGAATTAAATAAATGAGGAAAGAATCAGCACAGATAAACAGCAGTGATATCCAAGACTTTGAGACACTGGTCCCAAGATCCTTCCTCAGGGGCTTAGGATTCTTTTTATTTTGAATCATGAATTACCAAGATGCATATAAGACCTGGACTTAGGAGAACCATGTTAATGTCTAGAGAAGGCTGGGTGGGCAAAATTAGTTTCCCTGACCAAGAGCAAATTAAGAAACCAAGAAAACCTAATGTGAGATCAAGTTCAAATGTCTGGTGCAGGGAGAAGCCAAGCAAAACAAAACATAGGATTATGGAACTGAGAAATGTTTATTGCTGAGTCACTCAAGGAGACAGGTGGCTCATGACCTAAATAGCCCCAAGTTATCTGAAGAGTTTGGCAAAGCATTTTTAAAAGTCAGGTGTGGGAGGAATGGGTCCCAGGGTAGGTTGTGCTGATTAGTTCATGCACTATTCTCCAACTGGCTGATGGGAGGTAGTAGGGTGATGTCCCAGAGGTTAACTTTATCACTTCTTAGGCTCCAAGAGGCCTGGGGCTATGTGCTTATGTGCTTATGTTCTATTTGGTAGGAGGCTTTCCCATCTGTAAAACAAGTCAGAAAAAGCCCATGATGCTGTTATCTATACAACAGACACTTCTGGAGAGATGCTAAAGCACATAATATGGTGAAAGGCTGGTCCCTGGAAGGGCACATAGGGTCCCGTTTGGATACAATTATAGAAACTGGGTGCAAATCATCTATCAATATCATTTAAAAATAATTTTATTTATTTTTGGCTGTGGATCTTAATTGTTATGTAGGCTTTTCTCTAGTTGCAGCAAGTGGGAGCTACTCTCTAGTTGTGGTAAGTGGGCTTCTAATTGTGGTGGCTTCTTTTTGTGGCTCCCAGGCTCTAAAGCAGAGGCTCAAAAGTTGAGGTTCATGGGCTTAGTTGCTCCATGGGATGTAGTATCTTCCTGAATCAGGGAATGAACCTAGGTTTCCTGCACTGGCAGGTGAATTCTTAACCTCTGAGCCACCAGGGAAGCCTGTTTGTTTTTGTTTTTGTTTTTATTTTTTGCTTGTTTGTTTTTATGATCAGCATTAATAAACTACCACAGACTGCCCACCATGTCTCTCTAAAATCCTGGCACAGGAATATCTATCACTAGCTAGTTGACTTCATGCTGGTTAGCTAGGATCAGCACCTTGGCTCCAGGTGTCCCTGAAATAAGCACAGAACTCTAACAGGGCAGCTGAGATTAACTCTATACTCACATATGTAACCTGCATTTCCTCAGGCCACAAGGGGACAATTAAAAACGAAGTACTAAAACAATGATAGAAAATGTCTTTTAGCTCCATCCCTATAACTCATCCCTGCTGCTGCTAAGTCACTTCAGTCATGTCCGATTCTGTGTGACCCCAGAGAAGGCAGCCCACCAGGATCCCCATCCCTGGGATTCTCCAGGCAAGAACACTGGAGTGGGTTGCCATTTCCTTCTCCAATGCATGAAAGTGAAAAGTGAAAGTGAAGTCGCTCAGTCATGTCTGACTCCTAGCGACCCCATGACTGCAGCCCACCAGGCGCCTCCATCCATGTGACTTTCCAGACAAGAGTACTGGAGTGGGGTGTTCTGAGAACATAAAGCAAGCAGTGTCTGTAATATCTCTGTGAAGGTTTGCTTGCAAGGTATTCTCCTATGTTGCTGCTGATGAACTCACATCGATTAAAACTACTGCTTCTCTGGAAGATTGACGTCTTTCTTTGAGACAGTGTTTATCAGGGTGCACCATAAGTAGGATTCAAAAGACAAGTTAGCAATTCAGGTCCTGACTTGAACAACCTCTGTAGTAAGCCCTTCTTCAATCACAATAGAATAACACTTAGAAGCTCATAAGGAAGCAATGGCTTTTTGATAGAGCAAAATATCATCAGGATTAACTAAGCAATGCTGAAACTCATTCCTATACAAAGAACAAATTGTTTTTTCCAGGTCAATTGAGAAATCATTGGCTCAAATCATTGTGTAAGTTAAAGATGTACAGCATGATGATTTGATTTCCAGATATTGTAAAATAATGATCACAATTGTTTGAATTAATAGCCCTCATCTCATATAGATACAAGATAATTAAAAGAAAGAAGACAGGGAAAAAGAAAAAAAAATTCTTCCTATGATGAGAACTTTTAGAATGTATTCTCTTCAGATATTTCCAATATATCATAGTTCAGTTCGGTTCAGTTCATTTCAGTTGCTCAGTCGTGTCTGACTGCGACCCCATGAATCGCAGCATGTCAGGCCTCCTTGTCTATCACCATCTCCTGTAGTTCACTCAGACTCATGTTCATCGAGTAAGCGATGCCATCCAGCCATCTCATCCTCGGTCGTCCCCTTCTCCTCCTGCCCCCAATCCCTCCCAGCATCAGAGTCTTTTCCAATGAGTCAACTCTTCGCATCATTCCTGCCAAAGAAATCACAGGGCTGATCTCCTTCAGAATGGACTGGACAGATCTCCTTGTAGTCCAAGGGACTCTAAAGAGTCTTCTCCAACACCACAGTTCAACTGCATCACTCTTCGGCGCTCAGCACACTTCACAGTCCAACTCTCACATCCATACATGACCACAGGAAAAACCATAGCCTTGACTAGACAGACCTTAGTCGGCAAAGTAATGTCACTGCTTTTGAATCTGCTGTCTAGGTTGATCATAACTTTTCTTCCAAAGAGTAAGCATCTTTTTATTTCATGGCTGCAATCGCCATCTGCAGTGATTTTGGAGTCCCCCAAAATTAAGTCTGAAACTGTTTCCACTGTTTCCCCATCTATTTCCAATAAAGTGATGGGACCAGATGTCATGATCTTTGTTTCCTGAATGTTGAGCTTAAAGCCAACTTTTTCACTTTCCTCTTTCACTTTCATAAAGAGGCTCTTTAGTTACTCTTCACTTTCTGCCATAAGGGTGGTGTCATCTGCATACCTGAAGTTATTGATTTTTCTCCTGGCNAAAGAAGAAAGAAGAGGAGGAGGAGAAGAAGGAAAAGGATGGGAAGTTTATTGAATAATAACTCTATTGGAAAGCTGATATGGCCATATGGATTTGATGAAACAAGATTTGAAAAGAAAGAAACCAAAGAAAAATGAATCAATATTCAACTGTTCCAGTGTCTACTTAGGGATTAACTATTTGGAGATTAGCTATCCTTTATATGAAGTGAAAAGCTAAAAATCTGGGTAGCTATGCCCAGAGGCAGAGACCTTGGAAGGAATTTCATCAGTCTTTACTGGGATGGGAAGACACAATTTTAGTATTTGAGGCCACTAAGATAAACAAAGTATTATGAGGTAAACAATCCCAGGGTAAAGAGAGGTACAGAAACATGAGCAGAATAGTCAGTTTATCCTTTGAGGGTTTGGAAAATTATTATGTTGTTGAAGGTTAAGATGTCAAATATTGATACAAAAAAAATTCTGAAAGGGAGATTATTTTGTTTTGTTTGTTTTTTTTCCCATTTTCACAGTACTAAGGGAATAAAAGTTTGAGTTCATTAGTTGCCAAGAAGAAACCAAATTATAAAAACAATATAATATCTCCTATTTTTATATAAGTGCATGCATGCATGCTAAGTTGCTTCAGTCATGTCTGACTCCATGCATACTTATGGACTATAGCCACCAGGCTCCTCTTTCCATGAGATTCTCATGTATGATTATATTAATACCAGAGAATCATTCAAAGATAATCACCCTCCCCCTAGTCAATATGTTGTGATCTTTTAATCTCATTGCCTATAAGATTATAGGGTTAACTTACTATGAATTATAAAAGCATCATTGAAAACATGATTTTTCATATATAATTCAAATGATTAATTTTATGTGTCAATTTGGTTAGAATATATTGCCCAATTGTTTGGTCAAACACAAGTATAGATATTGCTGTGAAGTTATCTTTTAGATAAGATTAACATTTGCAGTTAGTTGACATTAAAAGAAGCATATCTTCCTCAAGAATTTGGGTGGAATTCATAAAATAACTTGAATGTGTTAAGAGCAAATACTGAAGTTTTCTGGAAAAGAAAATTCCACATTAAGACTGAAACATCAACTCTTACCTGAATTTCCAGCCTGCAGGTGTACTCTCTAAAGATTTTGGACATGCGAGTTCTTACAACCTACAATTACATGTGCCTTTTTTTTTTTTTTTTAACAGATAGATGATCAGTTCAGTCACTCAGTGGTGTCCCACTCTTTGCGAACCAATGAATCGCAGCATGCCAGGCGCCCCTGTCCATCATCAATTCCTGGGGTTCACTCAGACTCATGTCCATCGAGTCCGTGAGGCCATCAGCCATTTCACCTTCTGTCATCCCCTTCTCCT
>SJYV01000079.1:0-10341 GCA_006410875.1 Neotragus pygmaeus | reverse complement strand
TGATCTGGTATTCCCATCTCTTTCAGAATTTTCCACAGTTTATTGTGATCCACACAGTCAAAGGCTTAGAAAAAAAAAAGTAAGTTTGAATTCACACCTGTCGTTAAAATCTTCAGACGTGGGGAATCCGATCAAGTCCCCGGTGGTCAGGACCCAGAAGCAGGGCCCGTGAGGAGCGCCTGCGGACTTCCGCACACACCGCACATGAGCTCGTGCACACACATGGCTGAGAGCGCCTCGAGCGTGGCCAAGCCCCTCCACCGGGTCCCTGGGATGGACCCGAGTCCAGATCCAGTCTCCTGCTTTGGTCAGCTTCTAGTTCTGGGTCAGTTCTTTTCCTTTTTTTTTTGAGGTGGACCATGTTTAAAGTCTTTATTGAATTTATTACAGTATTGCTTCTGTTTTAGGTTTGGGTTTTTTTGGCCCCAAGGCATGTAGAATCTTAGCCCCTGACCAGGGATGGAACTCGTCCACCCTGCTTAAGGTGGAAGGTGAAGTCTTAACCACTGAAACACCAGGAAAGTCCCCGGGTCAGCTTTTAAATCAGACACTTTTAGAAGCTGGGGCTCTTGGCAGAGGAAATCGCCCCTCCCCCAGGACCCTCCTCCCCCGACCCAGCAGCTGAGGCAGCGATTGGGGTGGGGGGCTTCCTTGGGGTGAACAGCCCTCAGCAGTGGGGCTCCTGGGCTGAAGGTCAACCCCGTGTAGCCAGCCCAGGACCAAAACAGCCCTGCCCCAGGGAAGACGGGGGGTTCCCTCTAACACACATCAGGGTGGCCACCGGGTACCCAATGGGGCCTGAGGCCTCCCTCCTGCCCTCCCTGCTGGCCACTCCTCCTGAGACTCAGGGCCTGCCTTCCCGAAGTGCCCTCCGCCTTTCCTCTGCTCGGAGCCCGATGCCTCTCCCACCAACACTCCCCTTCTCCGGCCTGGGGCCTTGGTTTCTGCTGGCCAACAGCATCGTGAGTCTGCACATGGAGTGGGAACGGGGTGGCCGATGTTCTTGGACCCCTTCCCAGGAGGATGTGGCCTGGACGTCCCTGGGGACCCTTAGCTCGGCCTTGGTGTCCAGCTGCAGCCCTGGGCACCCCCGAGGTCAGGACCCCACAGCCAAGGTGCGGGGTTTGGTACCTGAGTCTGGGTGGGGGCCTCTGGGGGGCCTCTCCCCCCAGGTCTGGAGAGTGGGTGCTGGTCAGGGCCGTGCCTCAGCCTGCAGAAATGTCATCCTGCCTCTGCTTCACGCCCGTGTGGGGTTCTCCTGTGCGTCTGTGCGCTCACGTCCGTGGTTCAGTGAGCCCCCTACATGCCGGTGAGTTCCCTCCAAGAGTGCATTAATAAGGCCAGCTTGTTCCTCGGCCCCACACATTTAGCCTCGGTGCCCAGGTAACAGTCAGCCTTGGTACCCCGGTAACAGTCAGCCTTGGTCCCACACAGTCAGCCTCGGTGCCCAGGTAACAGTCGGCCTCGGCACCCCGGTAACTGTTGGCCATGTGGTACCCTGGTAACAGTCGGCCTCGGTCCCACACAGTCAGCCTCAGTGCCCAGGTAACAGTCAGCCTTGGTACCCCGGTAACAGTCAGCCTTGGTCCCACACAGTCAGCCTCGGTGCCCAGGTAACAGTCGGCCTCGGCACCCCGGTAACATTCGGCTGTGTGGTACCCTGGTAACAGTCAGTCTCGCTCCCATACAGTCAGCCTCGGTACCCAGGTAACAGTCGGCCTTGGTACCCTGGTAACAGTCAGCCTTGGCACCCCGGTAACAGTCAGCTGTGTGGTACCCCAGTAACAGTCAGCCTCAGTCCCACACAGTCAGCCTTGGCACCCTGGTAACAGTCGGCTGTGTGGTACCCTGGTAACAGCCAGCCTCGCTTCCATACAGTCAGCCTCGGTACCCAGGTAACAGTCAACCTCGGAACCCCAGTAACAGTCGGCCGTGTGGTACCCAGGTAACAGTCAGCCTCGGTCCCATACAGTCAGCCTCGGTACCCAGGTAACAGTCTGCCGTGTGGTACCCCGGTAACAGTCAGCCTCGGTACTCAGGTAACAGTTGGCCTCAGCACCTGGTAACAGTCGGCCGTGTGGTACCCTGGTAACAGCCTCAGTACCCAGGTAACAGTCGGTCGTGTGGTACCCCGGTAACAGTCGGCCTCGTTACCCCGGTAACAGTCGGCTCAGCACCCAGTAGCAGTCGGCCGTGTGGCACCCTTCCGTGCTAGGTGTGGGCTTCTCGCATCCCTCGCTCCGCTGCTCAGCTATTCCCGCTTGCGTTCCCATGGGCGCCGCGTGGCTCTCCTGAGCAGTGGCAGCTGCATTCCCGGTGCCTTCACGCTTGGCTCCGGGCATCCTGGGCTGGAGCTGAAGCCATTGCCCCTCTGTGCTCTGTGCAGCCCTGGAAAGCACACAGAAGTGTACCAACCCGTGACGCGTGCTGCACACATGTGGCAAAGTACTGCAGACACGTGCAGTAACTCCCGTGATTGGACGTGCATGCACACTGGCATCTTTGAAGGTTTGCTGTGAAGGTTCGTATGTAGGGGACCTGCTGTATAAGGACCCCAGTCGTGTTGGATTAGGGGCCCCTCCTAATGACCCCATCTTAACTAATCACAGCTGCAGGGACCATGTTTCTAAATAAAGTCACGTTCGAGGGGTGCGGACTTCATCGTGTGAATCTGGGGGCACACAGGTCTGTCTTGAATCACCCCTGAGCGGGGCAAGCTGGTTGAGCAGGGGGAGCGGCAGTCACTCTGACCTGCCCTGTTGGTGTGAGAGGGGAGGGGCCCTCGGGGGCTGTTGTTGCCCCCGGTACTGACAGCCCAGCCCAGCCCAGCCCAGCCTGGTCCTGGACCCCTGCTTAGACCCCGGGACTCAGCCGGAGTAGGACCGGAGAGGCTCCTGTGTTTTGGCCATGCATCCCACTGGGCGTGACCACAGCAATCCCGTGAGCGGGAGGCGAGGTGGCTCCTGGTGAGTTGAAAGGAGTGGGCAGTGGAGGAAGCTGGTGGTGGGGGTGGACTGGTGCCGAGAGGAGAAGGAGGTGAGGGGCAGGGGAGAAGCCTCAGAGGTGAAGGCCCAGGGCGGGAAAGAGGGAGCCGCTGGGGCAGAAGGGAGGCTGCGTGGACAGAGGTGCTTTCCCTACCCTGGGTGCTCCTCCCCGGTGGCCTCGGGCATGGACTGGAGGCCCAGTCGCCCAGCAGGTGTGTGCTGGGTGGCCCACAGAGAGGCTGGGTGCCCTCAGGGGCAGGCCTGTGAGTTAGCGTCCGCGACGTGGTCCACCCAGAGCACCTGGGTTGCCGCGGGTGCAGCCGGATGGACTGGCGTTCCCAGCATCGGGGGGATAGCAAGCTGGCCCAGCAGTTTCAGGAGGCAGGGGACAGCGTGCAGGAACCAGGATGAGTACATGAAGGAAGGACAGATGGGTCGTTCCCTCCTTTTTATCTGCTTGGGAGGAAGATGTTCCCAGATCCCGAAGTGCAGGCACTTGAAGAATCTCATTTCTTGAAATGTGGGAGCAAAACACGGGCAGATTGGCTTCGTTTGGTTTGCAGCGTTGTCGAGATTCTGAAGCCTGGTGTGTCCTCCCTGTCTAGCCATCACGGTGGGGGGTTGCCAGAGAGGCCGTGGGGAGCGAGAGCAGAATCCTCAGGACAGGCACGTCCCTTGATGAAGTCGGCACTTGTCCTCTGTCCTGCCCAGAGACCCCACTGGCCACCCCTGCTCCTGCTCCGGCCCCGCCGTCTGTGTCCGACCGCAGGATGCTAGTTGACTGTGAGAAGGAGTTAGCCTTCTTGCAAACGGTGCTGGGTTTTGGGGTCTGCGAGAGCAGCCCTGAGTGCTCCATCTGCCCGCAGAGCCGCGGTGCCCCAGCAGCGCCGGGGAGAAAGCTGAAGGGGAGGCTCTGGGGGAGAAGCTACTTCTGGGCCAGAGCTGGTGTGGCTGTGCGGTCATGAGCCAAGGGATCACAGTGGTGGGATGCAAGCGCTCAGTGACACTCCCAGCTCAGTGAATAAAAAAGGGATGCGTAACGTGCTGATCCACTACAGAGGGGATGAAAGAGACAGCAAAGTGAGATGGCAAATGGAGAGTAAGGCAGAAAGAAGCCAGAGACGTCCAATTTTGTACTCAATGTGAATCGCTCGAATCCCTCTGTTTGAAGGCAGAGACTGTCAGAAGGGTTTTTATTTCTGTTTATTTTCTAGAAGATGTATTTATTCTTAGCTGCAGCGGATCTTGGTTCCTGGACTCGGGCTTTCTCCAGTTGCGGCGAGTGGGGGACCGCTCTCGAGCTGCACTGCTCCAGCTCCTAGTTGCAGTGGCTTCGCTGCTGCAGAGCGCAGGCTCCAGGCCCCCGGGCGGCAGTGCTTGTGGCTCGCAAGCGGACTCTCAAGCTCACGCTCTGCAGCTGTGGTGCTCGGCTTCGTTGCTCTCTGGCATGTGGGATCTTCCTGGACCAGGGACCAAACCGGTGTCCCCTGCATTGCAGGGCACACTCTTAACCACTGGACCACCAGGGAAGCCCCCAGAGGGTTTTTATTTTGAACAAACACATTGTTCAAAGGAATTCAGTCAGACAACTGGTCGTGACAGTTGAAAAATGAAGGGAAGGCCGAGAGATGCCCAGCAAGTGCACACAGAAGGAAAAAACAAACGCGGGGCGGAGTGCAGCAGGGTCAGCGCTGCGCCTGGCCCGGAAGAGGCACCGTTTCCAGGGAAGACACGGCCACAAATTCGCATGCCTCCGAGAGCAGAACAGCATACGGACGGCAAAGGCTGCTGGAAATGCAGGGGTGACTGCGCCACTCACGGGACACCTCAGGACATCCCGTGCGGGACGGGCGATTCCAGCCCGTGAAATGTAAGTGATGGCATCGACGGGTGGATGTTGCATCTGGATTCCAGCAGGACGCCCAATTCCCGTGCCTGATGCCTATAGCCGTGAAACCAGCGCTCCCAAACCTGGCTCCTTCAAACGACCGACCTGCAGGACTCACCTTCGCAGTGTGGGCGGGGTCCCTGGGGCCGGCCTGCCTCTGTTCTGCCTGGAGCCACTTCTAGATGGGGGGCCGTACGGGGGAGGCCTTCTTCCCCTGGGCCTTCCCAGGCTGCTTGGCTTTCTGAGAACTCAGTTCCAAGTGTCAGGAGGTGGCCAGGCCTGGGGGCCGTCACTTCACCCTCTGCTTTCCGTCTGGCATCTACAGAGCCCAGCCGCAGCGGGAGGAGAGGCAGAGCTTCAGGACCACATTTCAAACCCACGTTTTAGCTGTGGATCCTCCCAGTGGGGGCATTTTCTTGGCTCCGGTGCCTCTTCCGGAACACTTGTAAACACCAACCATTTCATGTGTCCATGCAAACACCTAACACGCTTTGAAAAATTGAGATGAGGCTGCGTATACCCCCTGATTAGAACCCGATACAGTTAGAAGTAAATGGCTATAGGGTTGCCAAACAGGCTGAACTATTCGGGGATGAAGCGCTCTCCTGAATGGCCATCGGGGAGGGGAGCGTGGCGCACGCCGCCGGCTGAGTTCGGGGCCGAGCACAGCCCCTCCAGGCGCAGGAGGGTGCCTCCTGGCCCCCTCCGACCCTCCTCCGGCCCCGACACTGACTGGGGCGTCTCCACGCTGTTCCCCCATCACTTGGCAGTGGTTTTGTTGTGTTTGGAAGTCCTCTTCCCAGGACGGTTGAAACTCACTCATTAACGCACATACTAGCACAGCAAAATATGTAGATTATATTTTGCATAAATACACACAATTTTTTTTCTTTTTTCTTACCAAATGCCTCCTGGGTGTCCACCATCCATGAGACACCCAGGGGTGCGGGACCAGTGGGCTTTGCTTCACCAGAGTCTGCCTAGCCCAGTGCTGAGCACAGCGCAGCCGGCGCTAGGAGCCCTCCTGCTGGCCACACCTGCCTCCCTCAACCCCACCGAGTGCTGGAGCGCCTGCTGACCTGGGGACACCAGGGCTGGAAGTGGNCTTTGCTTCACCAGAGTCTGCCTAGCCCAGTGCTGAGCACAGCGCAGCCGGCGCTAGGAGCCCTCCTGCTGGCCACACCTGCCTCCCTCAACCCCACCGAGTGCTGGAGCGCCTGCTGACCTGGGGACACCAGGGCTGGAAGTGGGCTGTGCCGGGCACCCTGTGTCGCTGGTGCGTGTCTGGGGCAGCGAGCTGGGTCCCGGGGCTGGAGGCGTCTCGTTAAACCCCCCGCATCTCGGGTGGTTCTAGTCGGCCATGGGTTGGCACTGGCAGCCCACATGAGGGTAAACTCATGGCGGGGCCGCTGTCCTCCCCACCATGCGTGCACAGCCTTTTCTCCCGGGCTGAGCTCAGAAGCCTGCGATGCTGGGGGCTGGTCCTCTCGATAACAGATCTGAAAGTGTGCAGGGCGTGATGTGCCACTAGCCACATGGCTCGGACCCGTGTGCAGCGCCCAGAGCGACAGGCGCTGGAGTCTGCAGTTATTGTAGAACTTCAGACAGGAGGGGGCTGGAGCGGCCTGGACTGACCCCACACACCTGGCTCTCCATGGGGTGGGCTGCAGGAAGGGGTTGCTCCAGGGGCCTCCCTGAGCTTGGCTCGCCCCCTGGAAGAGGGCTTCCCGGGAAGCTCGCAGTGGAGGAGGCGCTGCTGTGGGAGGTGGGCCATCCTGTGTCCTACACAGTGGTCGTTAAGTCTGCGGCGTCACAGCCNAGGAAGGGGTTGCTCCAGGGGCCTCCCTGAGCTTGGCTCGCCCCCTGGAAGAGGGCTTCCCGGGAAGCTCGCAGTGGAGGAGGCGCTGCTGTGGGAGGTGGGCCATCCTGTGTCCTACACAGTGGTCGTTAAGTCTGCGGCGTCACAGCCAACTGTTAGAGCGCAGCTCCCGGGGGGGCTGGGGCTGACAGTCCGAGGGGGAGCTCAGGGGCCTGGCCTTTTCAGGGAGAGGATGCGGGCCCGCTGAGGCATGGGGAGACCCTGGTCCTCCCCACCTCCCCAGCCCCCGGGCATGCCCAGGCAGCTCCGTGAGTGGGCTGTGGGGCTGGGGAAGGAGCTGGAGCCCCTGCAAAGTGGCGGTGTTTCTCTGTGGTCCTCCCAGCACCAGGTGGGCACCCTGTGGACTCAACACCAGGCTGGGCTTGGAGACGCAGCCCAGGAGGCGGGCAGGGGAGGGTCCACGGGGCGGGAGGGCAGGCAGCAGAGGGCCCGGTGGCTGTCGGCGGCCTGGGCGCTGGTCGGAAGGGGCTGTCCGAGCAGAGTGCCCCCGCCCGTGCTGAGGACCCTCTCCCCCAACCCAGGACAAACCTATCTTCTAGATCCTTCCTTCAGCTCGTCTCATGTTGCCTCCCCACTGCCCTTGGAGGAGGGTCCTGCCAGCACCCCCATTCCACAGACGGGGTCACCACTGGGTGTTTGGTGACCTTGAATCTTACCGTCCTCTGGGGAAGCGGAAGCAGCCTGCCCTTCTGTCCCAGCCTGGGTGCCCCTTGGGTCACAGAGGCGTCACCGAGGCAGGACCACCCCCCCTTCTCCCAGCGCCTGACCCAGGCCTGGCCCACAGGCCCCGAGGAGCAGAAGGCGGACCTGTGAGGATGCCACGGGCAGCTGGGACCTCAGGCAGGATGCGGAGGGGCCCGGGTCAGGGGCGTTGTGGGACCGGGGATACGGCTGGGCTGGGGGGCTCCCTGCAGGTCAGCCAGGGTCGGCCTGGGGAGGGGCGGTGGTCAGCCCCCACAGGTCCTGGGCGGGCCGNGCCTTAAAACCAATCGGGAGGAAATTGAACGTATCGCACCAAGATGCAGATGTGAAATTTGAACGCGGGGGAGGGAAACACCCGGGGGTTTCTTGGGAAGAGTAAACAAAGGAGGGGACACGGGGAAAGATGGAATACCACGACCCCGACCTTGGTTTCGTGTAACTAGATGGTCAGGAAGAATTTTAATAATGTTCATCTCGGATTTTTCTCGACCCCGGCAAGGGGCGGAACGAAGCTGGCTGGCTCAAGCCCCGGAGGCACGCGCGGGCTCCGCACCCCCGCCGGGCAGGGCTTCCCCGGGCCGCAGCTGCGCCTGCAGGGCCTCCGCGCGGCTCAGGGCGGATTTTTTGTGGCGTGTTCGAAAAGGTGGTTTGTTCGGGGGTAGCCGGAGGCCATCGAGATCCTAGAGACCTTCCGGCGCAGCCACTGCGCCGCTCACTCCGTCGTTAACCAGCGCGCCTCCTCGGCGCGGGTGGTCGACTCTGCGCCAACTCCTTCCCCAAACCCACACAGACCTAATTAAACCCAACTCGGGTGGCAGAAACGCTCCTTGCTCCCCGAAGGCTGAAGCGCCGCCTTTCTGGGCCCAAGGCTGCTCCCCCCCGTTCCGTGCCCCCTCCACCACCCTCCTTGCGCTAGCTAGGGAACTCGGTCCCAGCCTGGAGGGAACTTGGTTGTCCGTGGCTCGAAGCCCACAGGGCCCGCAGCATCGTGGCTACCGTTTGCCCCTAAAGCCCTGAGCCGCGGTGACGGGGAGGGCACCTCTAGCGCAGCCGGAGAGGAGCGGAGCGGCTCTCGGATACACCCAGGTCAGGGTTCCGGGGNTGGTTGTCCGTGGCTCGAAGCCCACAGGGCCCGCAGCATCGTGGCTACCGTTTGCCCCTAAAGCCCTGAGCCGCGGTGACGGGGAGGGCACCTCTAGCGCAGCCGGAGAGGAGCGGAGCGGCTCTCGGATACACCCAGGTCAGGGTTCCGGGGCCGCGATTTTTTATAACTGCCTCCTGGCTGGGCACTGAGGCTCCTGAATATGTCTCTGGGAGGTGAGGTGGGGGCGCCCGCCGTGCGGGGTCGTCTGGTTTCAGGCGGGCAGCAGGGAGCTGGGAGAATGAACTAATTCATTCGCTTCCTGAGGGGCATAATTTGGGTAGCAGCTGGTGCGGGAGAGAAGAGCCAGTGTCCTCGACCCTGGGTCTGCCCTTTAACCCCAGCCAACGCGGGCCTCAGGGGCAGACGGTCCGGGCCCTCTGCTGCCTCGGGGTCCCTAGAGGCTGCGCTCGGTACCTTTTCTGGTACGCTGCAGGTCAGAGACCCCCTAAGGGTAAAAGAAAAAAAAAATCGCTGGCCTCCTCCAAAAGTCTTGAGGGCCTCGAGGACTGTTCGACACTCTCTGCCAAGGAGCTCGTTGGCTCCGCTGGACAGGAACCGAGGATAAAGATGGGGGGTGGGTGGTTACTTGAGATTCTGAGAAATTTACAGAGAGTGGAACCGGTGTTTAGTTTTTGCAGGGATGAAATCACCCATAAAATCTGCATGAAATAGCTAAAACAAGAAGTAAGTTTCATCCTACAAATTTTTCCGCCCACCCTCCTTTCTTCTTTGGACATCTATCTTACTTGGCTTTTACAACAGTCCTGTTCCATAGTTCCATATTTTTATGCTCAATCGCCCTTCACCCCTGCCCTTCTGGTCCAACGACACCAATCCAGAGCCCTGGGGTGGGGGTGCCACAGTCGACACAAACCAGAGGTGGGGAGTTCACAATCTTTATGGTCTCCCTACCCACACCATCAACCACCCCAATCCCGGGATCCGGGTTTGTGTAATGAGGTTCCGCGCACGCTCTCCCTCTCCGGGTCGGTTTTCAAGCGAATCTTCGCAGAAGAGCCCCTTGCGCTTCCCGAGTGCGTTCGGTCCACTCAGTCAGGTCGCGGTTTGCCCTGGGCGTAGCGTGGAGGCGCAGATCCATAGCTTTCTCTGGAGAGCGGCATTGGTGAAAAGTGCGAGCTTCCTGTCCTTCCACGCAAACGAGTTGCAAAGGCGCTGTGTCCTCTAGCGGCAAACTCTCGCAGTTCAATTGTGAGCGATCAGCTACACACTAAGGGATCTCGTCTGGAGTCAAGGCGCACTCAGATTTGCGTCCTTAGTGTGTGTTAGGGGTGTGGGGTGGGGAAGTCTCCAGAATGAAACCCAGGCTTTAGCCCGGGCCCTCTCGGTAATGAGGCTGGGAGGCCTGGGCACAGCCGCTCGAACTGTGCGGAACAGCTGATTTGTCTCCTCCACGGCAGATGGTCTTTGAGCACAGATTTGCATTCATTGTCTTCAAATCTGTTTTCGCGCTGGTGTTCTAGATTTCAGCAGCAGATCTATGCACAGATCAGAATACAAAAGGAGAAGCCAGAAAATAACACCCAGCCAGGAGGATTTTTTTTTTTTTAATAGGCACCGCGAGCTGCCCAGCGTAGTTAAAAAGCCTTCTAGGGTTTCAGCTGTTTGGCGGAGCTTGCCGCCGCCTCCCGGCCCTCAGCCCGAGCGGCCAGCACCGTGGCGACCGCGAGCTTTGGGCAAAGTTTCCGCAACTGCCCCGCTGCCTCCCCGCAGCTCCTCTACTGGC
>SJYV01000077.1:0-21035 GCA_006410875.1 Neotragus pygmaeus | reverse complement strand
GAAAATGCACTGGTCACATCAAACACCCTCTTCCAACAACACAAGAGAAGACTCTACACATGGACATCAACAGATGGTCAACACAAAAATCAGATTAATTATATTCTTTGTAGCCAAAGATGGAGAAGCTCTATACAGTCAACAAAACCAGACCTGGAGCTGACTGTGGCTCAGATCATGAACTCCTTATTATCAAATTCAGATTTAAATTGAAAAAGTAGGAAAACCGCTAGACCATTCAGGTATGACTTAAATCAGATCCTTTATGATTATACAGTAGAAGTGAGAAATAGATTTAAGGGCCTAGATCTGATAGATAGAGTGCCTCATGAACTATGGAATGAGGTTTATGACATTGTAAAGGAGACAGGGATCAAGACCATCCCTATGGAAAAGAAATGCAAAAAAGTAAAATGGCTGTCTGAGGAGGCCTTACAAATAGCTGTGAAAAGAAGAGAATTGAAAAGCAAAGGAGAAAAGGAAAGATATAAGCATCCGAATGCAGAGTTCCAAAGAATAGCAAGGAGAGATAAGAAAGCCTTCCTCAACNAAGAATGGACTCACACCAGGGTGGCACGTGTTTCAACCCTGTGGGAAAGCCTCGAGGGAAAGCCACAGACCTCTGTGTCATCGCAATGGGAAACCTGACCCTCCTGCCACAGCTAGGGAGGAAAGCGGACATACACGTTTTGACTGGAAACAAGGCCTGACTCCCTTGTGGAGCGTCTAGAGAAGCCCCACGATACACGTCAGCACTGGAGAGGAAACCTCAGGCTCCATATGAGGATTTAGGAGCCTGTCCCGACGGGGCAGGAATCCCCAGATTCCCCTGGCAACTCGAATGGAGCCTGGCCTTTACGGAAGACACAGGGGCGGGTTCCTGGGGTCACTGTCGTAACTCGAGAGGAACCTGCTTGGCAACTCCAGAAAAACCAGGAGGATCTCCCCTCCAGGCGAGGTGAGGCCCTTGTCCTCTGCGGCATCTCATGGAAAGTCACCCCATCACTCATGAACCTCGAAGGGTTCCTTCACAAGCTTGCAACAAATCAAGATTATCCCGACACATCCTTCTCTACTCGAGAGGAACACCAAGGGTCCCGCAACACCTCAAAAGGATCCCGTTTCCCCCTCCTCCACTCGAGATGAGTGTTCCTTTCCCTGCTTCATCAGGGATGGATTCCCAGCGTTCCTGTTGCAACTCAAGAGGAGGCGCTCTCACAGGAAAGTCGACAGGAACTCCAAGGGTTTTGCCACCATCCCCCAAATCCCCAAATATCTCAGTCCACTCTAGAGGAACCTGATTTGCCTGCACTGCCTCGACTGTCACCTCAAGAATGGACTCACACCCCGAAGGCACTTGTTTCAACTCTGTTGGAAAGCCTTGAGGGAAAGCCACAGACCCCTGTGCCAGCATGACGGGAAGACTGACCCTCCTGCCACAGCTAGGGAGGAAAGCGGACGTGCACTTCTCCACTCGAGATGAGGCATGAACCCCCTGTGGAGCCTCTAGAGGAGCCCCACAATCCACGTCAGCACCTGAGAGGAAACCTCAGGCTCCAGATGAGGACTTAGGAGTTGACCCCGACAGCGCAGGAATCTCCAGAGGCCTCTGATAACTCTTGAAGATCCTGGCCTTTATGGTGAACACAGGGGCGGGTCCCTGGGGTCACCATCCTAACTCGAGAGGAACCCATCGCAACTCGAGAAAAACCAGGAGGATCTCCTCTCCAGGCGAGGTGAGGCCCTTGTCCTCTGCGACATCTCACAGGAAGTCACCCCATCCTTCATGAAACTCGACGGGTTCCTTCACACCCTTGCAGTGACTCAAGAATATCCCTACACACACTTCTCTACTTGAGAGGAACACCGCGGGTCCGTCCACACCTCACGAGTAGCCCCGTTTTCCCCCTCCTCTGCTCGAGATGAGAGTTCCTTTCTCTGCTTCGTCGTGGAAGGATTCTCGGTGTTCCTGTCGCAGCTCGAGGAGGCGCTCTCACAGGAAAGTTGAGAGGAACTCCAGGGGTCGTGCCACCATTCCAAAAGACACCCAAATGTCTCCGTCCACTCCAGTGGAACCTGCTTTCCCTGCACTGCCTCGACTCTCACCCCAAGAATGGACTCACACCACAGTGGCACGTGTTTCAATCCTGTGTGAAAGCCTAGAGGGAAAGCCACAGACCCCTGTGTCAGCATGTTGGGAAGCCTGGCCCTGCTTCCACAGCGGGGGAGGAAAGTGGACGTGCATGTCTCCACTCGAGAGGAGGATTGAATCCCCTGTCGAGCATCTAGAGGAGCCCCACGATCCACGTCGGCACTGGAGAGGAAACCTCAGGCTCCAGACGAGGACTTAGGAGCCGGCCCCGACTGTGAAGGAATCTCTAGAGGCCCCTAACAACTTGTGTGGAGCCTTGCATTTACGGAGGCCCAGGGGCGGGACGCTGGAGTTCCACTTGTAACTTGAGAGGAACCTACTGCAACTCGAGGAAAACCAGGAGGATCTCCCCTCCAGGCGAGATGAGGCCCTTGTCCTCTGCAGCATCTCGCGGGAAGTCACCCCATCCCTCATGAATCAGGAAGGGTTCCTTCACACCCTTGCAGCGACTCAAGAATATCCCAACAAACACTTCTCTACTCGAGAGGAACTGTGAGGGTCCTGCCACACCTCAAGATGATCCCTGTTTCCCGATCCTCCCCTCAAGATGAGGGTTCCTTTTCCTGCTTCATCGGGGAACAATTTCCAGAAGTTCCTGTCACAACTCAAGAGGAGGTGCACTCACGGGAAAGTTGAGAGGAANCAAGTGGAGCCTGGCCTTTAGTGAGGTCACAGGCGTTTGGCCCTAGGGTCCCCATCATAAATAGAAATGAATCTGCTGCACCTTGAGAAAAACCAGGAGGGTCTCCCCTCAAGGCGACATGAGGCCCTTGTCCTCTGCAGCATCTCGTGGGAAGTCACCCCATCCCTCATGAACCTCCAAGGGTTCCTTCACACACTTGCACCAACCCAAGAATATCCAGACACACACTTCTGTACTCAAGAGGAACAGCGAGATTCCCACAACACCTCGAGAGGAGCCCAGTTTCCCCCTTCTCATCTCGAGATGAGGGTTCGTTTCCCTGTTTCATCTGGGAAGGCTTCCTGGCATTGCCATCCCAACTCAAGAGGAGTCATTTTCACAGGAAAGTCGAGAGGAACTCCAGGGGTGGTTCCACAATTCCAAAAGACCCTCAAATGTCTCAGTCCTCTCCAGAGAAAGCTGATTTTCCTGCATTGCTTCAACTGTCACCCCGAGAATGGACTCCCACCATGGTGGCACGTGTTTCAACCCTGTGTGAAAGCCTAGAGGGAAAGCCACAGACCCCTGTCTCAGCGCGATGGGAAGCCCGAAACTGCTGCCACAGATAGGGAGGAAAGCAGACATGCACCTCTCCACTCAAGATGAGGACTGACTCCCTTTGAAGCTGCTAAAGGAGCCCCACGATCCACGTCAGCACCGGAGATGAAACCTCAGGCTCCAGAACAGGATTTAGGAGCCTTCCCTGACGGTGCAGCAATCGCCAGAGACCCCTAACAACTAGCGTGGAGCCTGGCTTTTATGGAGGCCACAGGGGCGGGTCAATGGGGTCACCAACATAACTTGAGAGGAACCTACTGCAACTCGAGAAAAACCAGGAGGATCTCCCCTCCAGGCGAGGTGAGGCCCTTGTCCTCTGTGACATCTCTAGGGAAGTCACCCCATCCCTCATGAACCTCGAAAGGTACCTTCACACCCTTGCAGCGACTCAAGAATATCCTGTCACACACTTCTCTACTCGAGAGGAACACCGAGGGTCCCTCCACAGCTCAAGAGGAGCCCCGAGTCACCCTCCTCTGCTTGAGATTCGATTTCCTTTCCTTGCTTCGTAGGGGAAGGTTTCCTGGGGTTCCCGTCACACCTCAAGAGGAGGCAAACTCGCAGGAAATTTGAGAGGAACTCCAGGGGTGGTGCAACCATTCCAAAAGACCCCCAAATGTCTCAGTCCACTCCAGAGGAACCTGATTTCCCTGAACTGCCTAGTCTGTCACTTTGAGAATGGACTCACAACATGATGGTACGTGTTTCAACCCTGTAGGAAAGTCTCGTGGGAAAGCCACAGACCCCTGAGTCAGCGCTACGGGAAGTCTGACTCTGCTGCCACAGCTAGGGAGGAAGGCCCACGTGCACGTCTCCACTCGAAACGAGGCCTGACTCCCCTGTGGAGCCTCTAGAGGAGTCCCACGGTCCACGTCAGCACCCGAGAGGAAACCTCAGGCTCCAGATGAGGACTTAGGAGCCGACCCCGAAGACGCAGGAATCCCCAGATGCCCATTGCATCCCTCTTGGAACCTGGCCTTTATGGAGTCCACAAGGGTGGTCGCTAGGGTTTCCATCATAACTCGAGAGGAACCTGGCGCAACTCGAGAAAAACCAGGAGGATCTACCCTCCAAGCGAGGTCAGGCCCTTGTCCTCTGAGGCATCTCATGGGAAGTCACCCCATCGCTCATGAACCTCGAAGGGTTCCTTCACAAGCTTGCAACAAATCAAGACTATCCTGACACACCCTTCTCTATTCGAGAGGAACACCGAGGGTCCTGTGACACCTCAAGAGGATCCCCGTTTCCCCCTCCTCCGCTCCAGATGAGGGTTCCTTTCCCTTCTTCATCAGGGAAGGGTTCCCTGCGTTCCCGTCGCACATCAAGACGAGGCACTCTCACAGGAACTCGAGGGGAACTCCAGGGGAACTCCAGGGGTCGTGCAACCATTCCAAAAGCCGGTCTATGTTCGATGCAGGATGCTTGGGGCTGGTGTACGGGGATGATCCAGAGAGACGTTGTGGGGTGGGAGGTGGGAGGGGGATTCAGGATTGGGAGCTTGTGTACATCTGTGGTGGATTCATGTCGATGTATGGCAAAGCCAATAGAGTATTGTAAAGTCAAATTAAAAAAATAAAAATTAAAAAAAAAGACACCCAAATGTCTCAGTCCACTCCAGAGGAACCTGATTTCCCTGCACTGCCTCGACTGTCACCCCGAGAATGGACTCACACCAGGGTGGCACGTGTTTCAACCCTGTGGGAAAGCCTCGAGGGAAAGCCACAGACCTCTGTGTCATCGCAATGGGAAACCTGACCCTCCTGCCACAGCTAGGGAGGAAAGCGGACATACACGTTTTGACTGGAAACAAGGCCTGACTCCCTTGTGGAGCGTCTAGAGAAGCCCCACGATACACGTCAGCACTGGAGAGGAAACCTCAGGCTCCATATGAGGATTTAGGAGCCTGTCCCGACGGGGCAGGAATCCCCAGATTCCCCTGGCAACTCGAATGGAGCCTGGCCTTTACGGAAGACACAGGGGCGGGTTCCTGGGGTCACTGTCGTAACTCGAGAGGAACCTGCTTGGCAACTCCAGAAAAACCAGGAGGATCTCCCCTCCAGGCGAGGTGAGGCCCTTGTCCTCTGCGGCATCTCATGGAAAGTCACCCCATCACTCATGAACCTCGAAGGGTTCCTTCACAAGCTTGCAACAAATCAAGATTATCCCGACACATCCTTCTCTACTCGAGAGGAACACCAAGGGTCCCGCAACACCTCAAAAGGATCCCGTTTCCCCCTCCTCCACTCGAGATGAGTGTTCCTTTCCCTGCTTCATCAGGGATGGATTCCCAGCGTTCCTGTTGCAACTCAAGAGGAGGCGCTCTCACAGGAAAGTCGACAGGAACTCCAAGGGTTTTGCCACCATCCCCCAAATCCCCAAATATCTCAGTCCACTCTAGAGGAACCTGATTTGCCTGCACTGCCTCGACTGTCACCTCAAGAATGGACTCACACCCCGAAGGCACTTGTTTCAACTCTGTTGGAAAGCCTTGAGGGAAAGCCACAGACCCCTGTGCCAGCATGACGGGAAGACTGACCCTCCTGCCACAGCTAGGGAGGAAAGCGGACGTGCACTTCTCCACTCGAGATGAGGCATGAACCCCCTGTGGAGCCTCTAGAGGAGCCCCACAATCCACGTCAGCACCTGAGAGGAAACCTCAGGCTCCAGATGAGGACTTAGGAGTTGACCCCGACAGCGCAGGAATCTCCAGAGGCCTCTGATAACTCTTGAAGATCCTGGCCTTTATGGTGAACACAGGGGCGGGTCCCTGGGGTCACCATCCTAACTCGAGAGGAACCCATCGCAACTCGAGAAAAACCAGGAGGATCTCCTCTCCAGGCGAGGTGAGGCCCTTGTCCTCTGCGACATCTCACAGGAAGTCACCCCATCCTTCATGAAACTCGACGGGTTCCTTCACACCCTTGCAGTGACTCAAGAATATCCCTACACACACTTCTCTACTTGAGAGGAACACCGCGGGTCCGTCCACACCTCACGAGTAGCCCCGTTTTCCCCCTCCTCTGCTCGAGATGAGAGTTCCTTTCTCTGCTTCGTCGTGGAAGGATTCTCGGTGTTCCTGTCGCAGCTCAAGAGGAGGCGCTCTCACAGGAAAGTTGAGAGGAACTCCAGGGGTCGTGCCACCATTCCAAAAGACACCCAAATGTCTCCGTCCACTCCAGTGGAACCTGCTTTCCCTGCACTGCCTCGACTCTCACCCCAAGAATGGACTCACACCACAGTGGCACGTGTTTCAATCCTGTGTGAAAGCCTAGAGGGAAAGCCACAGACCCCTGTGTCAGCATGTTGGGAAGCCTGGCCCTGCTTCCACAGCGGGGGAGGAAAGTGGACGTGCATGTCTCCACTCGAGAGGAGGATTGAATCCCCTGTCGAGCATCTAGAGGAGCCCCACGATCCACGTCGGCACTGGAGAGGAAACCTCAGGCTCCAGACGAGGACTTAGGAGCCGGCCCCGACTGTGAAGGAATCTCTAGAGGCCCCTAACAACTTGTGTGGAGCCTTGCATTTACAGAGGCCCAGGGGCGGGACGCTGGAGTTCCACTTGTAACTTGAGAGGAACCTACTGCAACTCGAGGAAAACCAGGAGGATCTCCCCTCCAGGCGAGATGAGGCCCTTGTCCTCTGCAGCATCTCGCGGGAAGTCACCCCATCCCTCATGAATCAGGAAGGGTTCCTTCACACCCTTGCAGCGACTCAAGAATATCCCAACAAACACTTCTCTACTCGAGAGGAACTGTGAGGGTCCTGCCACACCTCAAGATGATCCCTGTTTCCCGATCCTCCCCTCAAGATGAGGGTTCCTTTTCCTGCTTCATCGGGGAACAATTTCCAGAAGTTCCTGTCACAACTCAAGAGGAGGTGCACTCACGGGAAAGTTGAGAGGAAAGCCTGGGTTGGTGCCACCATTCCAAAGACCCCCACATGTCTCCGTTCATTCCAGAGGAACCTGATTTCCCAGCACTGCCTCGACTGTCACCCCACGAATGGACTCACACCAGGGTGGCACGTGTTTCAACCCTGTGTGAAAGCCTCAAGGGAAAGCCAGAGACCCCTGTATCAGTGCGATGGGAGCCTGACCCTGCTGCCATAGCTAGGGAGGAAAGCGGACGTGCACGTCTCCACTGGAGTGGTGGCCTGACTCCACTTTGGGGCCTCTAGAGGAGCCCAATGATCAATGTCAGGACTGGAGAGGAAACCTCAGGCTCCAGACCAGGACTTAGGAGTTGGCCCCGACTGTGAAGGAATCCCCAGAGGCCCCTAACACCTTGCGTGGAGACTGGCCTTGACTGAGGCCACAGAGGTGGGTCCCTAAGGTCCCAGTTGTAACTCGCCAGAAACCTGCCGCAACTCGAAAAAAACCAGGAGGATCTCCCCTCCAGGTGAGATGAGACCCTTGTCCTCTGCGGCATCTCGTGGGAAGTCACCCCATCCCTCATGAACCTAGAAGGGTTCCTTCACACCCTTGCAGCGACTCAAGAATATCCCGACACACACTTCTCTACTCGAGATGAACATCCAGGGTTCCTCCTCACCTCAAGGGGAGCCCCGTTTCCCCCTCCTCCGCTCGAGAGGAGAGTTCCTTTCCTTGTTTTGTTGGAGAAGGATTGCCGGTGTTCCCGTCACAACTCAAGAGGAGGCGCTGTCACAGGAAATTCGAGAGGAACTCCAGAGGTCATGCCACCATTCCAAAAGACCCCCAAATGTCTCAGTCCACTCCAGAGGAACCTGAAATTTCCCTGCACTGCCTCGACTGTCACCCCAAGAATGGACACACACCACGGTGGCACATGTTTCAACCCTGTGGGAAAGCCTCAAGGGAAAGTCACAGACCCCTGTGTCAGCGTGACAGGAGCTTGACCCTGCTGCCACAGCTAGGGAGGAAAGTGGACGTGCACCTCTACATTCAAGACAAGGCCTCTAAAGGAGCCCCACGTTCCATGTCAGCACTGGAGAAGAAACCTCAGGCTCCAGACGAGGACTTGAGAGTCGGCCCCGACTGAGAAGGAATCCCCAGAGGCTCCTAACACTTCGCCTGGAGCCTGGCCCTAACTGAGACCACAGGGGTGGTTCCCTGGGGTCCCCATGGTAACTTGAGAGGAATCTGATGCAACTCAAGAAAAACCAGGAGGATCTGCCCTCCAGGTGAGGTGAGGCCCTTGTCCTGTGTGGCATCTCACGGGAAGTCACCCCATCACACATGAACCTCATCGGGTTTCTTCACACCCTTGCAGCGACTCTAGCATATTCCAACATACATTTCTCTACACGAGAGAAACACCGAGGGTTGCACCACACCTCAAGAGGATCCCCGTTTCCCCCTCCTCATCTCGAGATGAGGGTTCTTTTCCCTGCTTCATCGAGGAAGTATTCCCGGCATTCCCATCTCAACTCTAGAGGAGGCGCTCTCACAAGAATGTCGAGAGGAACACCAGGGTTCGTGCCACCATTCCAAGAGACCCCCAAATGTCTCAGTCCACTCCAGAGGAACCTGATTTCCCTGCGCTGCCTCGACTGTCACCCCTAGAATGGACTCACATCACGGAAGCACATGTTTCAACCCTGTGGGAAAGCCTCGAGAGAAAGCCACAGACACCTGTGACAGCTTGACAGGAAGCCTGACCCTGCTGCCACAGCTAGGGAAGAAAGCGGACGTGCACCTCTCCACTTGAGATGAGGCCTGACTCCACTCTGGGGCCTCTGGAGGAGCCTCATGATCCATGTCAACACTGGAGAGGAAATCTCAGGTTCCAGACACGGACACAGGTGTTGGCCCCGACTGCAAAGGAATTCCCAGAGGCCCCTACAACTCTCGTGGAACCTGGCCTTTACTGAGGCCACAGGGATGGGTCCCTGGGGTCCCTGTCCTAACTCCAGAGGAACCTACCGCATCTTAAGAAAAACCAGGAGGATCTCCCCTCCAGGTGAGATGAGGCCCTTGTCCTCTGGGGCATCTCACAGGAAGTCACTCCATCCCTCATGAACTTAGAAGGGTTCCTTCACACCTTTTCTGTGACTCAAGAATATCCCGACACACACTTCTCTACTCGAGAGGAACACCGAGGGTCCTGCCACATCTCAAGATGAGCCCCGTTTCCCCCTTCTCTGCTCGAGATGAGTGTTCCTTCCCCTGCTTCGTCGGGGAAGGATTCCCGGCTTTCCCATCATAGCTCAAGAGGAGGCGCTCTCACAGGAAAGTGTAGAGGAAATCCAGGGTCGTGCCACCATTCCAAAAGGCCCCCGGAGTCTCAGTCTACTCCAGAGGAATCTTATTTCCCTGCACTGCCTCGACTGTCACCTCAAGAATGGACTCACACCACGTTGGTATGTGTTTCAACCCTGTGGGAAAGCCTCGAGAGAAAGTCACAGATCCCTGTGTCAGCGTGACGGGAAGCCGGACCCTGCTGCCACCGCTATGGAGGAAAGCGGATGTGCACGTCTCCACTAGAGCCGAGGCCTGACACCCCTGTGGAGCCTTTAAGGAGCCCCAGGATCCACGTGAGCACTGGAGAGGAAACCTCAGGCTCCAGCCGAAGACTTAGCAGTTGGTCCAGACTGAGAAGGAATCCCCAGAGTCCCCTAACAGCTTGTGTGGAGCCTGTCCTTGACTGAGGCCACAGGAGAGAGTCCCTAGGGTCCCTGTCATAGCTAGAGAGAAACCTGCCACAACTCGAGAAAAACCAGGAGGATATCCCCTCCAGGTGAGATGAGGGAAGTCACCTCATCTCTTATGAACCTCGAAGGGCTCCTCACACCCTTGCAGCGACTCAAGAATATCCCAACATACACTTCTCTACTTGACAGGAACACCGAGGGTCCCGCCACAGCTCAAGGGGAGCCCCATTTCGGCCTCCTCTGCTCGAGATGATGGTTCCTTTCCTTGCTTTGTTGGGGAAAGATTCCCGGAGTTCCCGTCGCAACTCAAGAGGAGGGGCTCTCATAGGAATGTCGAGAGGAACACCAGGGGTCGTGCCACCAATCCAAAAGACACCCAAATATCTCAGCCCACTCCAGAGGAAGCTGATTTCCCTGCACTGCCTCGACTGTCACCCTGAGAATGGACTCACACCACGGTGGCACGTGTTTCAACCCTGTAGGAAAGCCTCGAGGGAAAGCCACAGACCCCTGTGTAAGAGCGACGGGAAGCCTGACCCTGCTGCCACAGCTAGGGAGGAAAGCAGATGTGCCCGTCTGAGCTCGAGACGAGGCCTGACACCCCTTTGGGACCTCTAGAGGAGCCCCACGATCCATGTCAGCACTGGAGAGGAAACCTCAGGCTCCAGACAAGGATGTAGGAGTCTGCCCCGATTGGGAACGAATCCCCAGAGGCCCCTAACAACTCGTGTGGACCCTGGCCTTTACTGAGACCACAGGGGTGGGTCCCTGGGGTCCCCATCATAACTCGAGAGCAACCTGCAGCAACTCGAGAAAACCAGGAGGATCTCCCCTCCAGGCGAGATGAGGCCCTTGTCCTCTGCGGCATCTTGAGGGAAGTCACCCCATCCCTTATGAACCTCGAAGGATTCCCTCACACCCTTGCAGAGACTCAAGAATATCCTGACATACACTACTATACTCGAGAGGAACACCGAGGGTCCTGCCACACCTCAAGAGGAGCCCCGTTTCAGCCTCCTCTGCTTGAGATGAGGGTTCCTTTCCCTGCTTCATCAGGGAAGGGTTCCCAGTGTTTCTGTCGCAACTCAAGAGAAGGCGTTCTCACAGGAAAGTCGAGAGGGCCTTCAGGGGTCGTGCCACCATTCCAAAAGACCCCCAAATATCTCAGTCCACTCCAGAGGGACCTGATTTCCCTGCACTGCCTCGACTGTCACCCCGAGAATGGACTCACACCATTGTGGCACGTGTTTCAACCCTGTGGGAAAGCCTCGAGGGAAAGCCACAGATCCCCGTGTCAGCGTGACGGGAAGCCGGACCCTGCTGCCACAGCTCGGGAGGAAAGTGGACTTGCACATATCCACTAGAGACGAGGTGTGACACCCCTGTGGAGCCTTTAAGGAGGCCCACAATCCACGTTAGCACTGGAGAGGAAACCTCAGGCTCTAGCCAAGGACTTAGCAGTCAGCTGGGACTGAGAAGGAATCCCCAGAGAACCCTAACAACTCTCGTGTAGCCTGGCCTTTCTTGAGGCCACAGGGGTGGGTCCCTGGTGTCCCTGTCGTAACTCGAGAGGAACCTGCAGCACCTCGAGAAAAGCCAGGAGGTTCTTCCCTCCAGGCGAGATGAGGCCCTTGTCTGCTGGGGCGTCTTGGGGGAAATCATCCTTCCCTCTTGAACCTCGAAGGGGTCCTTCACACCCTTGCAGCGACTCAAGAATATCCCGACATACACTTTTGAACTCGAGAGGAACACCAAGTGTCTCGTCACAACTCAAGTGGAACCCAGTTTCCTCCTCCTCCGCTCGAGATGAGGGTTCCTTTCTCTGCTTCGTTGGGGAATGATCCCCGGTGTTCCTGTCACGTCTCAAGAGGTACTCTCCACAAGAGAGTCAAGAGGAACTCCAGTGGTCGTGCCACCATTCCAAAAACTACCAAATGTCTCAGTCCACTCTAGAGTTACCAGGTTTCCCTGAACCGCCTCGACTGACACCCCAAGTATCGGCTCACACCACAGTGGCCTGTGTGACAGCCCTGTGGGAAAGCCTATAGGGAAAGCCATAGAACCCTGTGTCATCTCGACAGGAAGCCTGACCCTGCTGCTACAGCTCGGGAGGAAAAAGGACGTGAACGTCTCCACTTGAGACGAGGCTTACTTCCCCTGTGGAACCTACAGAGCAACGCCACGATTCATGTCAGCCCAGGAGAGGAAACCTCAGGTTCCAGCCTTGGCTCCAGCCGAGGATTTAAGAGAGGGCCCCAACTACGCAGGAATCCCGACAGGTCCCTGTAAACTCCCATGGATACTGGCCTTTCCTGAGGCCACAGGGTGGGTCCCTGAGTTCCCTGTCGTAACTCGAGAGGAACCTGCAGCAACTCGAGAAAAAACAGGAGGTTCTCCCCTCCAGGCGAGATGAGGCCCTTGTCCGCTGGGATGTCTCGGGGGAAGTCATCCTTGCCTCGTGAACCTCGAAGGGGTCCTTCACACCCTTACAGCGACTCAAGAAATACCAAGACATACCCTTCTCCACTCGAGAGGAACACCGAGGGTCCCAACACATCTCAAGGGGAGCCATGTTTCCCTCTCCTCCGCTTGAGATGAGGGTTCCTTTCCCTGGTTTGTCAGGGAAGGATTCCCGATGTTCTGGTTGCATCTCAAGATTAGAAGTTCTCCACCAGAAAGTCGAGAGGAGCTCCAGTGGTCATGCCACCATTTCAAAAGACCCCCAAATATCTCAGTCCACTCCAGCGGAACCTGATTTCCCTGCACTGCCTCGACTGTCACCCTGAGAATGGACTCACACCACTGTGGCACGTGTTTCATCCCTGTGGGAAAGCCTTGAGGAAAAGCCACAGACCCCTGTGTCAACTTGACGGGAAGCCTGACCCTGCTGCTACAGCTCTGGAGGAAACCGGACGTGCACAACTCCACTCGAGATGAGACCTGACGCCCAGGTGGAGCCTCCAGAGAAACCCCACGATCCATGTCAGCACTGGAGAGGAAACCTTAGTTTCTGGCCTCGGTTCCAGATGAGGACTTAGGAGCTGGCACTGACTGCACAGGAATCTGGAGAGGCCCCTGGAGACTCGCGTGGAGACTGGCCTTTCTGAGGCCACAGGGGCGNGGCCCTTGTCTGCTGGGGCGTCTTGGGGGAAATCATCCTTCCCTCTTGAACCTCGAAGGGGTCCTTCACACCCTTGCAGCGACTCAAGAATATCCCGACATACACTTTTGAACTCGAGAGGAACACCAAGTGTCTCGTCACAACTCAAGTGGAACCCAGTTTCCTCCTCCTCCGCTCGAGATGAGGGTTCCTTTCTCTGCTTCGTTGGGGAATGATCCCCGGTGTTCCTGTCACGTCTCAAGAGGTACTCTCCACAAGAGAGTCAAGAGGAACTCCAGTGGTCGTGCCACCATTCCAAAAACTACCAAATGTCTCAGTCCACTCTAGAGTTACCAGGTTTCCCTGAACCGCCTCGACTGACACCCCAAGTATCGGCTCACACCACAGTGGCCTGTGTGACAGCCCTGTGGGAAAGCCTATAGGGAAAGCCATAGAACCCTGTGTCATCTCGACAGGAAGCCTGACCCTGCTGCTACAGCTCGGGAGGAAAAAGGACGTGAACGTCTCCACTTGAGACGAGGCTTACTTCCCCTGTGGAACCTACAGAGCAACGCCACGATTCATGTCAGCCCAGGAGAGGAAACCTCAGGTTCCAGCCTTGGCTCCAGCCGAGGATTTAAGAGAGGGCCCCAACTACGCAGGAATCCCGACAGGTCCCTGTAAACTCCCATGGATACTGGCCTTTCCTGAGGCCACAGGGTGGGTCCCTGAGTTCCCTGTCGTAACTCGAGAGGAACCTGCAGCAACTCGAGAAAAAACAGGAGGTTCTCCCCTCCAGGCGAGATGAGGCCCTTGTCCGCTGGGATGTCTCGGGGGAAGTCATCCTTGCCTCGTGAACCTCGAAGGGGTCCTTCACACCCTTACAGCGACTCAAGAAATACCAAGACATACCCTTCTCCACTCGAGAGGAACACCGAGGGTCCCAACACATCTCAAGGGGAGCCATGTTTCCCTCTCCTCCGCTTGAGATGAGGGTTCCTTTCCCTGGTTTGTCAGGGAAGGATTCCCGATGTTCTGGTTGCATCTCAAGATTAGAAGTTCTCCACCAGAAAGTCGAGAGGAGCTCCAGTGGTCATGCCACCATTTCAAAAGACCCCCAAATATCTCAGTCCACTCCAGCGGAACCTGATTTCCCTGCACTGCCTCGACTGTCACCCTGAGAATGGACTCACACCACTGTGGCACGTGTTTCATCCCTGTGGGAAAGCCTTGAGGAAAAGCCACAGACCCCTGTGTCAACTTGACGGGAAGCCTGACCCTGCTGCTACAGCTCTGGAGGAAACCGGACGTGCACAACTCCACTCGAGATGAGACCTGACGCCCAGGTGGAGCCTCCAGAGAAACCCCACGATCCATGTCAGCACTGGAGAGGAAACCTTAGTTTCTGGCCTCGGTTCCAGATGAGGACTTAGGAGCTGGCACTGACTGCACAGGAATCTGGAGAGGCCCCTGGAGACTCGCGTGGAGACTGGCCTTTCTGAGGCCACAGGGGCGGGTCCCTGAGGTCCCCATCCTAACTTGAGAGGAACCTGCAGCAATTCAATAAAAATCAGGAAGTTCTCCCCACCAGGTGAGATGAGGCCCTTGTCCGCTGTGGCATCTTGGGGGAAGTCACCCTTCCCTCTTGAACCTCGAAGGGGTTCTTCACGCCCTTGCAGCAACTCCAGAAGTACCCCGACATACCCTTTTCCACTCGAGAGGAACATTGAGGGTCATGCCACTATTCAAGAGGAGGCCATTTCCCCCTCCTCTGCTTGAGATGAAGGTTCCTTTCCCAGTTCGTCTGGGAAGGATTCCCGGCATTCCATTTGCATCTCAAGAGGAGGTGCTCTCAACAGGAAAGTTGAGAGGAACTCCAGGTGTCGTTCCACCATTCCAAAATACTACCAAATTTTTCAATCTACTCCAGATGAACCTGATTTCCCTGCACTGAACTGACTGCATCCCCGAATATACAATCACACCATAGTGGCACGTGTTTCAGCCCTGTGGAAAAACCTTGAGTGAAAGCCACAGACCCCCTGTGTCAACTTGATGGCAAGCCTGACCCTACTGCTACAGCTCAGGAGGAAAGTGGACATGCATGTCTCCACTCGAGACAAGGACACTCCAGAGGACTTAGGAGCCGGCCCCGACTTTGCAGAAATCCCCAGAGGCCCCTCGCAACTGGCGTAGACACTGGCCTTTCCTGAGGCCACAGGGGCAGGTCCCTGAGGTCCCCGTCATAATTCCAGAGGAACCTGCAGCAACTGGAGAAAACTCAAGAGGTTCTACACTCCAGGCAAGATGAGGCCCTGGTCCACTGCGGCATCTCGGGGGAAGTCACCCCTTTCCTCTTGAACCTCGAAAGGGTCCTTCACACCCTTGCAGCGATGCTCAAGAAGTACCCAGATATGCCCTTCTCCATTCGAGTTTAACAGCAAATGTCCCACCACAACTGAAGCAAAGCCCTGTTTCCCCATCCTCCGTTCGAGATGAGGGTTCCTTTCCCTGTTTCATCGGGGAAGGACTCCTGGCGTTCCCATCACATCTCAAGAAGTGGCGCTTTCCACAGGAGACTTGAGAGGAACTCCAGGGGTCGTGCCACTGTTCCGAAAGACCTGCAGATGTCTCCTTCCACTCCAGAGGAACCTGGTGTCCCTGTGCTGCATCGACTGTCACCCTAAGGATCGGCTCACACCACGGTTGCACGTGTGACAGCCCTGTGGGAAAGCCTCGAGGGAAAGCCACAGACCCCTTGTGTCAACTTGACAGACAGCATGCTTGACCCTGCTGCTACAGCTCGGGAGGAAAGTGGACGTGCACCTCTCCACTCAAGACAAAGACTGACTCCCCTGTGGAGCTTCCAGACGTACCCCAAGATCCATATCAGCACTGGAGAGGAAACTTCAGGCTCCAGACGAGGATTTAGGAGCTGGCCCCTACTGTGCAATAATCCTGAGAGGCCCCTTGCAACTCCCATGGAGACTGGCTTTTCCTGAGGTCACAGGGTCAGGTCCCTGAGGTCCCTGTCTTAACTCAAAAGGGACCTGCCGCAACTTGAGAAAAACCAGGAGGTTGTCCCTTCTATGTTAGATGAGGTCTTTGTCGGCTGTGTTGTCTCATGGGAAGTCACCCCTTCCCTCTTGAATCTCGAAGGGGTCCTTCACATTCTTGCAGCAACGCTCAATAAGTACCCCGACATGCCCTTCTCCACTCGAGAGGAACACTGAGGATCCCGCCACAACTCAAGTGAATCCCCGTTTCCACCTCCTCTGCTCGAGATAAGGTTTCCTTTCCCTGCTTCGTTGGGGAAGGATTTCCGGCGTTCCTGTCGCATTTCAAGAGGAGGCGCTCTCCACAGGTGAGTTGAGAGGAACTCCAGGGGTCATGCCAGCATTCCAAAAGCCCCCAGATGTCTCTGATCACTCCACAGGAACCTGGTGGCCCTGCACTGCCTCGACTGTCTCGCCGAGGATTGGCTCACACCAGGATGGCACCTGTGCCAGCCCTGTGGGAAAGGCTCGAGGGAAAGCCACAGACCCCTTGTGTCAACTCGATGGGAAGCCTCACCATGCTGCTACAGCTCAGGAGGAATGCGCACATGCACGTCTTGACTCGAGACGAGGCCTGACTCCCCTGTGGAGACTCCACAGCAACCCCACAATCCACAGCCAGACTGGAGAGGAAACCTTAGGCTCCAGACGAGGACTTAGGAGCCGGCCCCAACTGCACAGGAATCCTCAGAGGCACCTGGAAACTCGCGTGGAGACTGGCCTTTCCTGAGGCCACAGGGGCGGGTCCCTGAGGTCCCCATCACATCTCGAGAGGAACCTGCCACAACTCGAGAAAAACCAGGATGTTCTCCCCTCCAGGCGAGATGATGCCCTTGTCCAGTGTGGCGTGTCGGAGGAAGTCACCCCTTCCCTCTTGAACCTCATAGGGGTCCTTCACACCCTTGCAGCGATGTTCAAGATGTACCGAGACATGCCCTTCTCCACTCAAGAGGAACACGGAGGGTCCTGCCACAACTCAAGCGGAGACCCGTTTCCCCATGATCCGCTCAAGAAGATGGTTCCTTTCCCTGCTTCTTCGGGGAAGCATTCCCGGCATGCCCGTCGAATCTCAAGAGGAGGCTTTCTTCACAGGAGCGTTCAGAGGAACTCCAGGGTTCGTGTCACCTTTTGGAAAGACCCCCAGATGTCTCCATCCCCTACAGAGGAACCTGGTGACCCTGCACCTCCTCGACTGTCACCCCGAGTATTGGCTCACACCACGGTGGCACGTGTGACAGCCCTGTTGGAAAGCCTCGAGGGAAAGCCACAGATGCAATGTGTAAACTTGACGGGAAGCCTGACCCTGCTGCTACAGCTCAGGAGGAAAGCTGATGTGCACGTCTCCACTCAAGACGAGGACTGACTCCCCTGTTGAGCCTCCAGAGGAACCCCACGATCCCAGTCAGCACCAGAAAGGAAACATCACGCTCTAGACAAGGACTTAGGAGCCGGCCCCGACTGGGAAGAAATCCCCAGAGGCCCCTTGCAACTCGCGTGGAAATTGGCCATTCCTGAGGCCACAGGGGCGGGTCCCTGAGTTCCCTGACGTAACTCGAGAGGAACCTGCCACAACTCGAGAAAAACCAGGAGGATCTCCCCTCCAGGCTAGATGAGGCCCTTCTCTGCAGCAGCGTCTTGGGGGAAGTCACCTCTTCCCTCTTGAACCTCGATGGGGTCCTTCACACCCTTGCAGCAACTCAAGAAGTTCCCGACCTACCTTACTCCACTTGAGAGGAACTCCAAAGGTCCCAGCACAACTCAAGAGGAGCCCCGTTTCCCCTCCTTCATTCGAGATGAGGGTTCATTTCCCTGCTCCTTCGGGAAAGATTCTCGGCATTCCCATTGCATCTCAAGAGGAGGCACTCTCAACAGGACAGTCGTGAGGAACTCCAGGGGTCGTGCCACCATTCCAAAGACCCACAAATGTCTCAATCCACTCCAGAAGAACCTGATTTCCCTGCACTGCCTCTACTGTCACCCCGAGTATGGACTCACACCATGGTGGCACGTATTTCAGCCTCATGGGAAATCGTCAAGGGAAAGCCACAGACTTATTTATCAACTGGACCTGAAGCCTGACCCTGCTGCTACAGCTCCAGAGGAAAGCTGACATGCACATCTACACTTCAGACTAAGTCTGACTCCCCTGTGGAGCCTCCAGAAGTACCCCAAGATCCATGTCAGCACTAGAGAAGAAATTTCAGGATCTGGCCTTGGCTCCAGATGAGGACATAGGAGCCAGAACTGACTGTGCCTGAATCCCGAGAGACTCCTGGCAACTTGCGTGGTGACTGGCCTTTCCTGTGGCCAATGGGGCGGGTCCCAGAGGTCCCCATCGTAACTCGAGAGGAATCTGCTGAATCTCGAGAAAAACCAGGTAGTTCTCTCCACCAAGCGAAATGTGGCCCTTGTCCACTGCAGCTTCTCAGGGGAAGTAACCCCTTCCCTCTTGAACCTCGAAGGGATCCTTCACACCCTTGCAGTGACTCAATAAGTACCCCAACATACTCGAGAGGAACACCGAGAGTCCCGCCACAACTCAAGAGGTGTCCCGTTTCCCCATCCTCCCCTCAAGATGAGGGTTCCTTTCCACGCTTCATCGGGGAAGGATTCCTGGCATTCCCGTTGCATTTCAGGAGGCGCTCTCCACAGGAGAGTCGAGAGGAATTACAGGGGTTGTGCCACAGTTCTGAAAGACCCCCAGATGTCTCAGTCCACTCCAAATTAACCTGGTTGCCCTCCACCGCCTCGACTATCACCCCGAGGATCAGCTAACACCATTGTGGCACGCGTGACAGCCCTGTGGGAAAGCCTTGAGGGAAAGCAACAGACCCTGTGTCAACTCGACGGGAAGCCTGACCCTGCTGCTATAGCTCAGTAGGAAAGTGGATGTGCACATCTCCACTCGAGACGAGGCCTGACTCCCCTGTAGAGCCTCTAGAGGAACCCCATGATCCATGTCAGCACAGGAGAGGAAACCTCAGGCTCCAGACGAAGAATAGGAGCCAGCCCCGACTGCGCAGGAATCCCAAGAGGCCCCTCGCAACTCGTGTAGAGACTGGCCTTTCCTGAAGNCATGATCCATGTCAGCACAGGAGAGGAAACCTCAGGCTCCAGACGAAGAATAGGAGCCAGCCCCGACTGCGCAGGAATCCCAAGAGGCCCCTCGCAACTCGTGTAGAGACTGGCCTTTCCTGAAGTCAAGGGGTGTATCCCTGAGGTCCCCATCGTAACTCGAGAGGAACATGCCGCAACTCGAGAAAAACCAGGATGTTCTCCTCTCCACTAGAGATGAGGCCCTTGTCTGCTGCAACGTCTCAGGGAAACTCTCCCTTTCCCTCTTGAACCTCGAAGGGCTCCTTCACACCCTTACAGCGACTCAAGAAATACCCAGACATAACCTTCTCCACTCGAGAGGGACACCAAGGGTCCCGCAACAACTCAATAGGAGTCCCGTTTCCCTCTCTTCCGCTCGAGATGAGGGTTGCTTTCCCTGTATCATTGGGAAGGTTTCCCAGTTCTCCCGTCGCATCTCAAGAGAAGGTGCTCTCCACAGGAGAGTCAAGAGGAACTCAAGGGGTCGTGCCACCATTCCAAAAGACCCCCAGATATCTCAGTCCACTCCAGATTAACCTGGTTGCCCTGCACTGCCTCGACTGTCACCCCGAGTACCGCCTCACACCCCGGTGGTAAGTGTGACAGCCCTGTGGGAAAGTCTTGAGGGAAATCCACAGACCCATGTGTCCACACGATGGGAAGCCTGACCCTGCTGCTACAGCTTGGGAGGAAAGTGGACATGCATGTCTCCACTCGAGATGAGGCCTGACTCCCATGTGGAGCCTCCAGAGGAACCCCATGATCCATGTTGGCACTGGAGAGGAAACCTCAGGCTCCAGATGAGGACTTAGGAGCTAACCCTGACTGAGCAGGAATCCCGAGAGGCCCCTCGCAACTAGCGTGGAAACTGGCCTTTCCTGAGGCCACAGGGAAGGGTCCCTGAGGTCCCCGTTATAACTAGAGAGGAACCTGCCCCAACTCGAGAAAAACGAGGAGGTTCTCCCCTCCAGGCGAAATGAGGCCCTTGTCCACTGCAGAGTCTCGGAGGAAGTCAACCCTTCCCTCATGAACCTCTAAGAGTTCCTTCACATCCTTGCAGTGACTCAAGAAGTACCCCGACATACACGAGAGGAACACCGAGGGTCCTGCTACAACACAAGAGGAGCCCCGTTTTTGCCTCCTCTGCTCGAAATGTGGTTTCCTTTCCCTGCTTCGTCGGGGAAGGTTTCCCGGCATTCCCATCGCATTTCAGGAGGAGCTGCTCTCCACAGGAGAGTTGAGAGCAACTCCAGGGGGTCGTGCCACCGTTCTGAAAGACCCCCAGATGTCTTTGTCCACTCCAGATGAACCTGGTTGCCCTGCATCGACTCGACTGTCACCCCCAGTATCAGCTGAGACCATGGTGGCATGAGTTACAGCCCTGTGGAAAGCCTTGAGGGAAAGCCACAGACTCCTGTGTCAACTCGATGGGAAGCCTGAACCTGCAGCTACAGCTTAGGAAGGAAAGCCGCCCCAGACTGTTCAGGAACCCAAGAGGCCCCTTGAACTCACGTGGAGACTGGCCTTTCCTGAAGCCAAGGGGCGTTTCCCTGAAGTCCCAGTCGTAATTCGAAAGGAACCTGCTGTAACTTGAGAAAAACCAGGAAGTTTTCCCCTCCAGGCGAGATGACGCCCTTGTCCACTACGGTGACTCGGGGGAACTCTCCCATTCCCTCTTGAACCTCGAAGGGCTCCTTCACACCCTTGCAGCGACTCAAGAAGTACCCCGACATACCCTTCTCCACTCGAGAGGAACACCGA
>SJYV01000075.1:0-24260 GCA_006410875.1 Neotragus pygmaeus | reverse complement strand
GAAAGTGAAAAGTGAAAGTGAAGTTGCTCAGTCGTGTCCAACTCTTCGAGACCCCATGGACTGCAGCCTCCCAGGCTCCTCCACCCATGGGATTTCCCAGGCAAGAGTACTGGAAGGGGGTGCCATTGCCTTCTCCGAGAGCACTGCTTAGTAGGACTGATTTAAGAATGTCCAGGAGATGAGTGATTCAAAGACCATGGTTGGCACACACTTCACTGGACACAAGCTAAAGAAAGAGAGGAAATCATCATCACGTAGTTCCAAGTATTCCCTGATAACTCACTTTTGAAAATTGGTTGTCTGTTTTTAATTTAACTTCAAATCATATTGTCCATATATAATTTCTAGTTATTGTTGCCCTTGACCTATTCAATACAGTCAAATTAAACTTTCAGAGTTGGAGTCCAATCACTGCAAACCCTCAAGTGCAGGGAGAATTCAGATCCTCGAAAAAGAGCAGAGGCTGGGGTTCTATGGCAGTTACATCCTCCACAGGCGAGCACCTTGTGTGGGTGGGAGATATTGAGTTCTGATATGAGAGTTCACCAGAATCGACATCCTAGAGGAGTTATTTGAAAGCGAGTGTTTCTGATCTGAAGATTTAACAGTTTGTCTTCTTTCCCCAGCTTAGAAGGGGATGTACAGGTAGCATTTTTTTTAAATCAGTTGCCTTCCTTTTTTTCTGAACTTCATGGGATTATAACTGACTTTCCCAGTGAGTGTACACTTTCACATGTTTTCCTTTTATGCACAGCATCCTTACATTTTTTCTTGAAGACCTCCCTTAACATTTCTGGAAGGGCTGGTCTAGTGGTGATGAATGTCCTCAACTTTTGCTTTGGACCAATTGCTGGAAAATTTGGACCAGTTGCTTTCAACCACTGATGCAACTCATTTAAATGGGATCTCCGTTTGTGGTTTCCTGTTTAATTTCTGTCTCTCCAAATCTCCCGCTTTCCCTACCACTTGGAACACTGTTTTACCAAAGTGTCTTTCTTTTGATCTCATTTCATTCATGACTTTTCCTGTAAATTGTAGGTATTTTCTTTTTTAAAAATATGTTTATAGATCACAAACTCTATGACGACAAGGGCATTGCACAAAGCCTAGAAAACATACGTAAAAATATCAAATGGAAAGAATGAATCAGTGATCATGGTCTAGGCAGGTGGTCTCTCCAGACAGATAAGAAAGCATTAGCTACTGAATTAATCTGAGCTACATTAACTACTCATCTAAGTGGTCAAACAAGGGTTTGTCTGACTCCATAGCTCGTACTCTTTGAGCTATGACATGAAAATTTTTCTCCTTTTACTCTATTGTTTAAAAATATTTTTACATGTAGAGTCTAGATTTATGTTAAAGCCAAACATATTAGAAAAGAATAATTGAATGTTACTCAGCCATACAAAGGAATGAATTTGAGTCAGTTGAATTGAAGTAGGTGAACCTAGAGCCTATTATACAGAGTAAAGTAAGTCAGAAAAACAGATATTGTATATTAACATATATATATATATATACATACATATATATATATATATATATGGAATCTAGAAAAAATGGTACTGATGAACCTATTTGCAAGGCAAGAATGGAGATGCCGACGTAGAGAATGGACATGGGTAGGGGTGGGCGGAGGAGAGGCTGAGATGAACTGAGAGAGCAGCATTGCCCTACAGACACTACTGTGTGTAAGAGGCATAGCACAGCTGGTGGGAAGCTGCTGTGCAGCGCAGGGAGCTCAGCCTGGTGCTCCAGGACAGCCTAGAGGGGTGCGGTAGTTGGAGAGGGAGGCTCAGGAGGAAGGGACTATGTATATATGTGCGCGCGCACACACACACACACACACACACACACACACACACACTTGTGGCTGATTCACTTTGTTGTATGGCAAAAACCAACACAACATTTAAAGCAATTATCCTCAAATTAAAAACAATAAATAAATAAACGAACAACCGATAGGAACAAAAAGAAAAGAACAATTGGCAAGTACATGGATTTTGTTCCAGTTATATTTACACAACAAATACAAAAAAAAGTATTATTAATTGATGGAGCTTAATTACCCAATTTATATACTCTCTACTGATTACATACCAAAAAAAAAAAAAATACAGCTTATTGAAAAATGGAGTGTGTCCCACAAGAGATCAGGGTGAATAATTAAACTTGTACTCTCCAGGGAAACCGACACACAAGAGCCTGTTTAGTTTCCAAATTGTTGACATAGATCTCTTAATGGAGAGAAGTGTTTCTCAGAGAAGGACAGCAGTTGATAGAGGCTATTCACAGAGTGATTGGATCTACTATGAACAGTTTCTGAAGACGCATATGAGCATTTCCTGCCACACCTGGGTTTAAACGGAGCTCATAAACACAGATTCACATTCTGCAATATTGGAATGAAAACGTCACATTCCCTGCTATTTTGGTTAACAGCAAGAAAATTATATTAGTTGGCCAGCAGTATTTTACATATCACCTAGACATGACAGGCCAGTGAATGAATCAGGAAATGTGTATTTGAGGGTATGAGGCTGTGTGCTGGCAAGTATATGCAAGTGACAAGTGGAAATGTTAGTCACTCAGTCGTGTCCGACTCTGTGACCCTGTGCATTTTAGCCCACCAAGCTCCTCTGCCCATGGGATGCTCCAGGCAAGAATACTGGAGTGGATACCCACTCCCTTCTCCAAGGGATCTTCCCAGTCCAGGGACTGGACTCAGGTCGCCTGCTAGGTCTGTGGGGAGTGGCTTACTGGGAACCGTGATCGCCTTGGCTTCCACTTTCCCCCACTTGGATGTGTGTTTTGTTCTTTTCATTCTAATGTCAACATTACAAAATCCTAGGATGAAATTCCACTATTAAATTTATTCTGAGCTCTCAAACTGAAAAGATATATTAATTCCTGAGATTATAATCAGCTAACATTCGTTATCTTTCTTATGATTACTTACCACAGTCTACCTACTACAGTAATTCCTACAAGATGATCCAATTAGATCATGGATTCCCTGAAGACAAATTACATCTCATTCCTTTCTGGACAGCCTGCCTGCCACAGGTACCCAGCATAGCAACCTAAAATAGCAGATGAAAATAATTCTTTCTGAAGCAAGAAAGGTGTAAGTGTCGGTTTGTGTGGGCATGTGTTTCTTCTCTGAACTGCTTTGGATATCACGGACTTGACTTTAAAAAAATTACCTTTCTGTTGAGGTTGGATATTCTCCAACCTCAACAGAATGGAAGATGTTGGCTGAACAGGCGGCAAATTGATGGCTCTTTGAATAGAACGCCCCCTGGGTTCTATGACAGAGTATGGCAGATCCTGGAACGCACACCCAATGGAATCATTGTAGCCGGGAGGCATTTGCCCCAGCAACCAACCCTGTCAGATATGACCATGTATGAGATGAATTTCTCTCTCCTAGTTGAAGACATGTTGGGAAATATTGACCAGCCAAAATACAGACAGATTGTCGTGGAGTTACTAATGGTCGTATCCATCGTACTGGAAAGAAACCCTGAGCTAGAATTTCAAGACAAAGTAGATCTTGACAAACTGGTGAAAGAAGCATTTCATGAATTTCAGAAAGATGAGAGTCGACTAAAGGAAGTTGAAAAACAAGATGACATGACTTCCTTTTACAACACTCCCCCTCTGGGAAAAAGAGGAACATGCAGCTATTTGACAAAGGTCGTGATGAATCTGCTGCTGGAAGGAGAAGTCAAACCAAGCAATGATGACCCGTGTCTGGTTAGCTAGTGAGGAAAGTGGTAGAGAATTGTTATGACAGGTTTTCTAGCAGTGTGCTGTTTGTGTTGAAGCTTAATCAAGGCAGCCATTAATGTGTGGGCTGACCATGCCGGTGAAGAGGTCGCCACACCAGTGGTGGAATTATTGGACTTCTTGCATGCCATAACCAATCTAATGGTAAGAAATGCTTGTAATCAATTGAAAATAAGTTCTCATGATTATGCCAACTACAGTAATAATCTTTACTGAGCAGTAGTAATAGTTTATTAGTTGAAAGTTTACCACTGCATGTTTTCTGATTGCATAACTCTCCAAATTGGGCCTTTGCTCATTTTGGATTGAATTCCCACCTTAATATCAATTAAATGAATTTTCCAACTAATAATGCATACCAGGAAAGAAAGTATATTGAAAAAATGGTGAATTCTTGTTAAATAGTATGCTTCTAGAACAAGATATTAATATGCATCATAAAAGCAAAATCAACCAGCTGGTATTTTTATTCTCAAACTGCATTATTGGTAATATTTTAGAATACAGAGCTATTGTACAATTTTTACCTTGTAAACATTATTATGGTTTTGTATTTGTGCTAACTGTAGGGGTTGGACTAAAGTAATAAATCTATATCTTATCAAATATTTCCTTTGCACCCTTAGTAAAAATAAGTATGAGCTGTCAACCTAGTTTGTACTCATAAAAACAATTAAAAATCATTAAATTTTATTTCTGAATTAATAAAAAAAAAAAAATTACCTTGATGGACACTCACAGGTAATCCACTGTTCTCCTATTCAGAACAGAACAATACATATTTCTATTCTTCTGGGACTCAGGTTAAATTTTACTTTCAAATTTCATGTTAAAAAGCCAAGAGAAATGTGGTAACTTCCCTTTGCTGCTAATAAGAGTGTGGTAAATTGCCAACTTCCCCTTTTTGCCACAGATGGCTGGAAATTAAAAATTAAATATTAATTTTGGTCTCTGCCATTCTAGTCATCTCCATTTATAGTTAATTAATTCATTCCTCCTGGCTTTCATTTTCTATTTCATTATATTATTCTGTATGTGTTTTGTTCAAACAAGGCAATGGGTGTAATTTGTAAACACAGGTTAGGGATAAATTCATAAACAAAAAACGGTAATAGAGCTCTGGATTCATTTCACGATAATGGCACCACAAGCTTGCATGTATGTCTGACTGTTACGTCCATCATATACTGTAGCTCCCCCAGAAAAGATAGACGACTTTAGCAAGTGCTGAATGAAATGGCTATAAATTTGAATTTTTACATAAGACAACTCCGTCATCAAACCATCACGTAATGAGAACTTCCTGCGGCTGCTGCTGCTGCTGCAGCTAAGTCACTTCAANAAGATAGACGACTTTAGCAAGTGCTGAATGAAATGGCTATAAATTTGAATTTTTACATAAGACAACTCCGTCATCAAACCATCACGTAATGAGAACTTCCTGCGGCTGCTGCTGCTGCTGCAGCTAAGTCACTTCAATCGTGTCCGACTCTGTGTGACCCCATAGACGGCAGCCCACCAGGCTCCTCTGTCCCTGGGATTCTCCAGGCAAGAACACTGGAGTGGGCTGCCATTTCCTTCTTCAATGCATGAAAGTGAAAAGTGAAAGGGAAGTCGCTCAGTCATGTCTGACTCTTCGCGACCCCATGGACCACAGCCTACCAGGCTCCTCTGTCCATGGGATTTTCCAGGCAAGAGTACTGGAGTGGGGTGCCATCGCCTTCTCCGGAGAATTTCCTGTGGGACTAGCAAAATGAAGGGCAAGGTCTGCCTTGAAGAAAAGCTTCCTATCTAGTGAAGAAACCGCTCATTTCCAGCAAACTTGTGACCCTAGGTCCCCCATGCAGGACCTCGGGGGCTGGGGTCAGTGGGTAATCACTTGAAGCTTCAGTCACCCCATAACCTGCCATCCCTCAAGACACCACCTGCTTCATACTCCTCTCTTTACTTCAGTCTTCTTAAGCAGACCTAATTGTGCCTCTCATTTATACAATATTTTGTAGTTCACAGATTTATTCAACTCATATTCTATTTGTACTCCTGGATTCTACCTATCAATAAAGATGTTATTCCAAGAAACTCAAGGATGTGTCCATAATTGTAAATGCTTCAATACGCCTTGCAGTGCAGCAATACAACACCCACAGGTGGGTTTGGAAAGGATAGATTCTCTTAGGGGCTAATGAATAGACTCAGGCCTGTTTGTAGGGAAGTGATTCGAATGAAGAGTGTCATCTGCCTTGTTCGCCCTCTTCACAATGGTACTGAGATAGCTCTTCCCAGCTGGGCTCTAATTATCACTAATTGAACGTGCTGATATTGGTGTAAAAGATGTGTCCCCAAAATATTACATGAGCGTATTACAATCATGATGCCTTGAAGGGAAGGTGGCTTCCCATCTCTGAGACATTCTCTGTTTACTGAGGTCTGGCCTACCATTGATCACCTTCCCAGTGCTCCCATTAGCTTTAATGAAAGGAACACAATATGGGAACAGTGAGTGGATGGGGAATTCATGTCATAATATGCAGTTGATTGCAAACCACAGGTTCCATTGCTTTTAAACTGCTTCCTAGAAGCGTGGGCTTTACAGCAATTAGAAGATGACAAGAAGAAAAATAATAATATCATGCAACACCTGGGCCATAAGATGTCTCTTCCAGATGTACACAGCAGTACGTGGGCAACACAGAGCAACACGAGAAGGCTCTGCTTTACCCATTTAAACATGGCACCTCTGTCCCTTGCCGGGTTTATAACTGGTCAGAGTGGAGCGCACACACACAAGTGAAATCTCCGTAACAATGGTTTAGATCAGGAAATGCAGGACATCTTCTCTAGGGGCAGACTGTAATATGTTCCCATGTATTTTGAATATTGTATCAGAGGTGCCAGGCAAGTATTATTTTATTTTGATTGCTACTAAAGACATGAGAGAAATGTTGATGAAAAGTTAAGGAGGTGTCAGCACGCCTGCAGAGACGAAAGGGAGAGAAAAAGAAAGCAGGAAATCTGGCTGTTAATCTGCTTTAAACTCACAGGATGTGGTGCATGTTGTAGATGGACGTCTGCATCCCCCTAGAAGCCGTACGTTGAAGCCTGATTCCCAGTGGGGTGATAAGAGGAGGTGGGGTTTTTGGGGTGCAATAAGGTTTGGATAAGGTGTTGGGGGGGGCTGTGATGGGATTAGTGTCTTTGTGAGAACAGGAAGAGACTAAACTTTCTCCCAACCCACCCTGGTGCCCAAATGAGGACACACGGAGAAGACAGTCATCCTCACCCCAGGAGAGGACTCTCACCAGGATCCGACTGGGCTGGCACCTTGATCATGAACTTCCCACACTCAGAACTGTGAGCAGCAAATTTCTGTTGCTTGTAAACCAGTAAGTTTATGGTACTTTAACTTAGGAGACCAAGCTGACTAAGGTAGTGTGGAAAAGTACCTCAACTTTAGAGGCTGTTTGAATTGCAGGCAGTCATGGATAAACCTAGTAAATAGAGAGGGATGCTCCAGAAAGATCACTTGCTCTAAGAGTGTGGCTGCATCCTCAGGCAGCCCAGCTGGGATGAAAACACAGGAACTAGGAAGGGGGCTTCACAGGGCTCTGACGCTGTTGACAGCACACACACGCCTACGTTCTTTCAGCCCCCAAGCTCATCAAGGTCGCATCTTCTATTCCCAGTGAGTTACTTTTCTCTGTTCCCCCCTTTCTACATTTTTAAAATATGAAATCAACCGCATCATTGTTCAGTGCTTTACAGAGTACAAAGCATTTTCCAATATATCAGTTAATCATCATTGTTCAGTTGCTAAGTCATGTCCAACCCCATGAACTGCAGCTGTGTTGGTCGGAGTTAGCGTCTCTACAAACCCTATCCTGTGTTCAGCTGAAGCCAATCTTTTCAGGCTGAAACCCCATATCCCTGAAATTCCCACGGGGTTTCCCACGAAAGAGCACATCCTCCCCTCATCTGGGTCCACACCACTACCCACACCCAGGGGCCCCATAAACTACCATGTGCAAACTATGCCTTCCCCACAGTCAAAAATGCCCCTCCTGCCGGCTTACTCCAACACTGGCCACTTGTGTGACACATGCCAAAATGCCAGGAGACCACCAGTAGAAAATTGGGGTGGAAGTTATGCTGGACACGCCACCTAACTCCCGTATGGAATCCACAATGCTTTCCCCAGTAGAGAAAACATAACCTTGCTTATTTAAGTCTTTTCAAACTCTGTTTACAACATATGGCTCACATTTTACATTTTAAATCTGATAAATGAGACCCGTGATGTCCTCCTCTGATTGCTTTTTAATGATCTGACATGTCATCATTCCTCTCCTTGACTCTAAGAGTCCCCTGAAGAAAGACTGTTAGGTAGTTCATTCATACACTTGATAAACATGCAACGGGGAACTTTGATCCTACACCCCACACACGTGGCAAAGACAGTACGAGGAGTAGTTAGAACCTCCTTCCTAAATGAGTCATCAGCACACCTACCAGGAATATTTGATTTTGTCTGATAGGCTTCCTGTAGTATAAAGCTACACAGAGTGAACCACGAGCTGGCCAAACTTCAAGCTGTCAGGTTTACGTCCTGGACCTGCATTCATGAGCTGTAGGATGCTGTGTGGTTTATGATATCTTTCGTTTTCTCATCTGCAAATGGGGATCATAATTGCACATACAGCAAGGGTAGCTGGTGGAATTAAGTGTTTACAACCATGGTTGGTGCACAGAATCCATATCTAGGTCTTAAGTACTGCTGTTATTATTACTATGATTAGACACCCCATGAGGAGAAGAGTACTGATTCACCATGAATGATATGCATTATCTAGATCTGGAATATCCATGAGCAGGTCACCCGTCATTAGGAAGCACTACTTTTAAGAAAGATCCTAGTGAAGTGAGTGGGCAAGACGTTGCCCTGAGAGGCCAGATGCCCACAGACAAGGTAGGGCCTCCAAGGACGGAGCGCAGGAGGGATGGGCATGTGCAAAGGACGCTTCTCTGCTCTTGTGTGGGAGATGCTGATGGTAGAAAACTGAGGCAGAGATGAAAGAAGGACAGCCAAGGGCCCACTGTGACGGCAGCAAGGACAGTAACCACCACGGTCACAGCACCGCCCCCCAACCCTGGGCCAAGGGCAGGGCTCAGCCATGAGCGTCCTCCTTGCCACAGCCCCACAACACTCTGCAAAAAAAAAAAAAAAGGACCTCATCAACCCAGGAAGACAGAGCCCGATAAACAGTGGGCTAGGATTCCAACCCAGGCTGCGGACTTCTTCCTCTTGGAATGTCCAGCAATTCAGACGGTCTCCAGTATCTCCTGTTTCCTCAACACTTAAAATAACCTCGACTGTCAGCAAACCTTCACCCGTATATTAAGCCACTCACGAAAACAGGCTTAAGGAGCTACCTGCCCAAACCTTGGACCAGAAAACTGCCCACCAGTCCTGAAATAGCCGTTGTTAATGGCGAGGCCGTTTTTATTTCTGCTTTTCTTCCATGATTCCTTTTTTTTTTTTCTTTATTTTTTTTTTAAATTTATTTATTTATTTATTTTTTAATTTGACTTTACAATACTCTATTGGGTTTGCCATACATCGACATGACTCCACCACAGGTGTACACTCACAATGTTCTCAGACAGAGGTCCTCCTCAGGCCATGGCACTGACTCTGAAGATGAGTTTTCATCACAAGTTCATGATGATGGGGTTGCTGCCACAGATTCTTCCCTTAGGGAACCTCTCAGTCATCTCTCAGGACACTCGACTGTAGCTCAGGAGTGCAGAGCAGTCACGGAAAATTCTGGCCCAAAGACTATCAAGCTGTACTTGTAAAACATGATCTATACAGTGAAACGGTACTTAAATTCAGTGGCAAACTTCACATCAAACGTCAGATTGGTGTTCTTACTAAAATTTCACACTTGTTCCCAATGTACTGAGCTAAATTTCAATCCACTGCCAAAGGCTGTTTTCCAATTTGGAATGTTTAATTTCAACAGTTAGTGCCTTTGGTTTTAAGATGATAAAGCTAGATAGAGATGCACTAATACATGTTTCTAGAATGGAATACAACATTAAATAATGACTGGGTTTTTTTTTTTGAATCTCAACAGTCTTAAATATAATATTATGATTTTTCAACTAGGTACATTAAGGAAAAAAAATACTATAGTATAATAGTTTAACTTTTTTTTCTTAGTTAAAGAAAGAAAAAAATATATAACTAGAGCTTGATTTGAATAGACTGTCAATTTTCTTTTCAAAAAAATCAATGTGTTTTCTTGGTTCTGAGCTCAGCATCTATATCACGTGCACTCACATGTGCAAATGTTCATGCATGTGTGTCGGAGCACACAAACCAGGAGGAAGGGAGGAAATGAGAGAGAAACCTGGAACTGATGTTTGCAAAGTCAATACCTGATTTCAGGCTTTGATCCAATTCATGATAACTCTATGAAGCTATACAAACTATGAACTAGAATCTGGTGGTAACGGGACAGAAGTGGATGATCCAGATACAGAAGTGGTTTTTCCTGCAGACATATCTGTTTCCAGTCATTAGGATTATATTACACATTAAAAAAAAAACGCAGAAATTAAATATAGGGCTTCCCTGGTGGCTCAGACAGTAAAAAATCCACCTGCAAGATCTGGGCTTGATCCCTGGGTTGGGAAGATCCCCTGGAGAAGGGAATGGCTACCCACTCCAGTATTCTGGCCTAAATAATTCCATGGACTGTGTAGTCTAGGGGTCACAAAGAGTTGGACACAACTGAGCAACTTTCATTTTCTTTCTTTCAAATATAGGCATAACTTCTTGCCTGGTCTAACATGTATACACACACACACACACACACACACACACACACACACACTTTTGAATGGGATCAACTGCTTAAAAGTTGCCCAATGTAAAGCTACAGAAAATGTACACACAATTTACTCACTTGCTCTTCTGAATACTGGTGTCTGCCTGTATGGAGTGGTAGCCTCTTTCTAGCACATGAAACCTTCACAAAACTGATCTGTGGACACAAGAAAGCTCTGCGGGGGATGTCAGGAATCTCACCCCAGCCTCTGGCAACTACTTCCTCCATGCTGAGGTTCACCCCTAAGTCTATCTCCATGCTGAGGTTCACCCCTGCACCTGTCTCATGCTGAGGTTCACCCCTGTACCTGTCTCATGCTGAGGTTCACCCCTGAGTCTATCTCCATGCTGGGGTTCACCCCTGCACCTGTCTCATGCTAAGATTCACCCCTGCACCTGTCTCATGCTAAGGTTCACCCCTGAACCTGTCTCACGCTGAGGTTCACCCCTGCATGTCCTCCATGGTGAGGTACACCCCTACATTTGTCTCCACGCTGAGGTTCACCCCTGCATCTCTCTCAACACTGAGGTCCACCACTGTGTCTACCTCCTCCATGCTGAGGTTCACTCCCTTGCATCTGTCTCTGGCCCCCAGATAAGTTTTTCTTGTCCAAGTCATTGTGTTTTCTTCCTTTGGACATCTCAAACCCAGTCTGGATGGGCTGCATGCTTTTCACTTTTTTCACCAACCCTAGCCTCAAGTTTCCCTCCTTATATTTCTATGCTCTTTCTTGAATGTCTGACTCCTTTCCTAGTCTGCCTACAGGAGCCGCTCTACAATCCAGGGCCACATAGCTGGGAGCTACGACTGAAACGAGAGGGTCGCTCAGCTAATTCTGGACCAACTGCCTTAGAAGATCTTTGGAAAGAGTTTCCACCTTAAATCACACTGGTGTTCTGTGATGGCAACAGGAAAGGGCAAGTAGGGAAGGCCCCCGAAATTGCCACTGGTCTAGCTGAGAGCATCAGAGTTTCTCCATAAGGCATCTCCCTGTTTGTAGAAGTTGCATTCCCTGAAACTCTTCTAGAGCACTGATCAAAATGGAGATCCTTGAACACAGCCAGAAACCCCCAAACTTTCCAACCATGAGTCCTGGACATTTGCAATGTTGTGTTCCTTCATTGTTCTGTGTGAGTTTCTGCTGTACAGCCAAGGGTATACACACATACATACACACAAAGTTGCTTCAATCATGTCTGATTCTTTCCACTTTATGGACCATAGCCCTTCAGGCTCCAGGGTCCTCTGTCCACGGGATTCTCCAGGCAAGTACTGGAGTGGGTTGCCATGTCCTCTTCCAGGGAATCTTCTCATCCCAGGGATCAAACCTGTGTTTCTAATATCTCCTGCATTGGCAGATGGGTTCTTTACCACTAGTGCCACCTGGGAAGTTGATACATACATTCTGGGAAAGAATGAAAGCAGGAGGAGAAGGGGAAAACAGAGGATGTGATGGTTGGATGGCATCACCAACTCAATGGACATGAGTCTGAGTAAACTCCAGAAGATGATAAAGTACATGGAAGTCTGGCATGTTGCAGTCCATGGGGTCATAAAGAGTGAGACACAACTTAGTGACTGAACAACAGCATTTATATATAAATTTCATTTATATATAAATACATATATTTTAAATATTTTGCACATCCCATGTTCAAAATGTCCCCACACATGTTCTGCTCTCAGGGTCGTTGAAACACTCTTTGATGGCCTCACAGGGTAATTGTTTCTCTTTCCTCAAACTCTGACTGCTCTCTTCACCTCCACAGCTGATATCTCATGTTTCATATACAGCCTGGCAATCATGATGGATATGGCTTATTCAGAATCTCTGTACCATGGACAGCAACAGAGTTATGATCTATATTTTAATCTTTGCTCTGCAAGCTAAGTATCATTAACCTCATTTTACAGTTGGGAAACGAAAACTCTTGGAGCTTGAATAGATAATCCAAATCACCCAGCTATGCAGAAGGAAAAAACACATTTTAACCCATCATCACTCTCACTACAAGGCCAACTCTCTCTCACCATCTGAACTGATGACTTTGCTGACACAGCAGAACAGGAGGCTTTGCAGACAGAGAAAAGGAATTGAGGGCAAGGCTAGAGGAAACAGCAAGTGAGGATCAAGTCACTTTCAGTCTAAGGTGCAAAATGGAAGGCGAACCTTGCCTGGAATCAGATCAGGCCAGTCTCTGTAATGTGTCAGAAAGCAGAGCTTCTTCCTAACCCACGATCCCAGATGTTAATCTACATCTCACCAAAGACATGTGATTCACTGTCAAATATGCTTGGTGAATTGCTACATCCTCTAGCTGATGTTAAGTAAGATATTAAAAGATTGAGAATCTTTGGCAAATGAAACTAACTCTTTAACCCAATGTTCTCTGAAAGAGTTCAGAATGATTTCATTGTCAGTTGCTGTGGTTGTTCCATCTCTAAGTCATCCTGACTCTTTGCGACGCCATGGACTGCAGCACCACAGGCCTCCCTGTCCTTCACCATCTCCAGCAGTTGGACCAAGTTTATTTTCAATGCACACCTATCAAGAGACTGGAAACATGCTTATACTGCTGAAGATGTTTGCCAGCCACTGAAACATTGTATATTTTTCTCTTCTGACCATCCCCACCCTTCAATTCCTAGCAGTCAGCACTACAGCCGAGCTGATTCAGCTAATTAAGTTGGAATCTCCACGGAGTGGTGGGGGCCATGTACTGATGATATGAAGCCCACACTGGAAACTCAGGGATGAGTTCAGTCTTTCCAGATTGGCCCCATTTTCTACCAACAACCCCTTATAAAATTACAAGACACTTTTCAACAAAGACCAGAGAGCTTAGATTATCATACTCTGCAACAGAACAACTAAAATTTTTCCACTTTTCAAGAAAACTAGAAATTACTATTAATAATACTTTTCCAACTCTACTGAGGAATACCTGACAAAATTGCATAAGTTTAACATGTGTAACATGATGATTTGATATACATATACATTACAAAATATAGCATTTACCAAAACCCAAGTAATTTATATATCCAATCATGTTACATAGCTTTTGTGTATGTGTTTGTGTGGTGAGAACTTTTAAGATCTATTCTCCTAGCAATGGAAATCAGTATGGAGGCTCCTCCAAAACTTAAAAATAAAACTAGAGCAGGATGCAGCAATCCCAGTTCTTGGTATAAGACCAAAAGAAATGAAATCAGTATCTCAAAGAAATATCTGCAGCCCTGTGCTTGTCAAAACATTATTCACAACAACCAAGTTATGGAACCAAGCTAAGTGTCCGTCTATAGATAAATGGGTAAAGAAAATGTCACACACACACAGAGGAATACTGTTCAGCTATAAAAGAAGAAAATCCTACCATTTGTGACATGGATGAGCCTGGAAGTTGTTAGACGAAGTGAAATAAGTCAGAGAGAGACAAATACTCCACACCACTTGCAAATAGAATCTAAATTAAAAACCAAAATAATAGAACTCATGTACTACAACACTAGAATGGTAGTTGCCTGGGGCTGGATGGTGGGGGAAATGGGGCGATTTGGTGAAAGGGTCCAAATTTCTACTTCTCAGATGGGCAAGTTCTGAGGATTCAATGTTTCGTATTGTGACTATGGTTAATAACACTGTACTGTAATCTTGAAATTTAATCTGCTGTTATCACAGTTATTCCTAGTCTACTGTCTGTCCCCCTAGATGCTCAAGAGCCTCACTTCTGGGCCTGGTCCACAGAACAGAGGCACCTACATCACCAGGGGACTTGCTGGAAACAGAGAACCTCAGTGCCTTTCTCAGATCTCTTGAACTGTAATCCTAAAGGAAAAAGATCCCGAGTGACTCCTGCATACAGTGCACTTGAGAAGCACGGGACTAGCATCTGTCACAATTGTGGGTACATGCTATGTGCTTCAGAGTTTGCCAAATAGATGCATATTTACTTTGGTACAAATTCTATGGTTCTTGCGTTATATTTTTCCTAAGTTGTCTACTTTTAATAGTAAAATGACCTGGGCATATATAGTATTTGGAGTTTCCAAAAAAAAAAAAAAAAATGAATGTTGTATCAAAGACAAGACACAGATTTGAAAGGTTCAGAACTGAAGCGACAAAGCATTTATAATTTTTTTTTAAAGGGAAGGTTATTTTCTAAAAATAACCCTTTAAAATTAAGTACAGGTTAAAAACAAAAGTGTAGGGTTTTCAGAACAACATTTTAACTTGAAAAGATGAGAACTCTGGAATCTCTATGGCACTGTTTCTTAAAGCAATAAACACACCGCCAGTTATAGAAATCACTGTATGTTGCAGGCCGTAGGCCGAGGGCTTTGCAAACCACCCCTCATTTGCTCCATTTCACAAGCCTCTGCTGTCTTGCCAGGGCCATTTCCATCTCACAGACACCAGCCTGGGACTTACAGCAGCCCTCTGCATCCTCAGGCTTGCAAGTTGCAAAGCTGAGGCCATATCCCTAGCCTGAGTAAGTAGGCTTCTCTTAGCTACTATCCCAAGCTGCCTGCTATGGCAAGAGGATGCAGAATCTAGAGGAAACAGGCCCTGCTGCCCCACCCAGATGAGAACGGCTCCACAGGCAGTGGGCTCCACTCTGAGGACACACAGAGATCGGCCTTCTGTCCTAGGAAAGGACCCTGTAATGAGGGGCAAGGCGCCAATCCTTGCAGGATGCAGCTTCCTTATCTAACCACAAAGGAATCGCCTTAGGAGGTTTCCTAAGTTCCAGATATTCTAAAGCTCATAATTCACAAAAATAAAAACCTCCTGGTTTTTTAAAGAAAAGATGGACTCTAATTGCCATGAAATTAAAAGACGCTTGCTCCTTGGAAGAAAAGTTATGACCAACTTAGACAGCATATTAAAAAGCAGAGACATTACTTTTCCACAAAGGTCCATCTAGTCAAGGTTATGGTTTTTCCATTAGTCATGTATGGATGCAAGAGTTGGACTACAAAGGAAGCTGAGCACCGAAGAATTGATGCTTTTGAACTGTGGTGTTGGAGCAGTCTCTTGAGAGTCCCTTGGACTGCAAGGAGATCTAACCAGTCCATCCTAAAGCAAATCAGTCCTGAATATTCATTCTGAGGACTGATGCTGAAGCTGAAACTCCAATGCTTTGGCCACCTGATATGAAGAACTGACTCACTGGGATGCTGACCCTGATGCTGGGAAAGATTGAGGGCAGGAGGAGAAGGGGATGGTTGGATGACATCAGTAACTCAAAGGACATGAGTTTGAGTAAACTCTGGGAGCTGGTGATGGACAGGGAGGCCTGGTGTGCTGCAGTTCATGGGGTTGCAAAGAGTCAGACATGACTGAGCGACTGAACAGAACTGAACTGAGTTGTCTAAAGGGTTTCAAATCAGAATGACTTCAGTGCTTGGGCTTATTAAAGTTCAGTGATGGGAAATGTTCATTGTTCCAGCCACTGCTCACAGACAAGACTCTCCAAGCTTGCATGCCATGTGCCCACAGAATGGAACCTGAGCAATAAAGTGGCACATTCTTCAAAAATGCCTTAGATTGCACAAAATTACCTTATTCTCCTAACCAGTGCTCCATGAAAATTAGATGTTCAGAGTTGGAGAGAAATTTTAAATGAAGACACCAAAATGTACAATTGGCAAACCATGACATATAACTTTGGCTGATTTGGGGAATAAAAGAAAGCTTACAACTATTATCTGAGAATGGATAAAATAGAATTTGCACAACAGACTCTTAAAAGGAAGTATGTTTTTAAAAAGGAAGTTTATTTTAAAGTGTTAATTTAATTGTAATTTTGCTTCCTGGACAAAAGACCACATACAAAGAGAGGGGTGAACTGCAAAAAAAAAAAAAAAAAAAAGCCCACAACGACCACAACCAACTAAACAAATAAAAACCAACAACAAAAATCAGGCAATTTGTGTTTTGTGAAATGAATTTATATTCCTAAAGGGGAAAATTTTCCCATTGCCTGTAACACAGATAATTTATTCATACCAAGTAAGATTTATCACCTTATCTTACAGAAAAAGAAGACTTTAAAAGGAGAGTTCTTGTGTCACCACTGGAGAAAATGGGGCCAGACCTGGCTTTGGAGTGTCTCAGGCTCCCTGTGGCATCCAGTGAGGTCAGATAAGACAGCTGTCACTCTGGAACAATTCTGGAGTATAACATGCTTTTTTTTAATAATAAAAAATAAAATTATTCCTATTTTCTTTTATTATCTTGACTTAAAGACCATATAGGAATATCATCTTGAAATATTTAAATAAGTGAAGAATTATGGTCTGGGACTGTCTCTGTTTCAACTCCTGCTCTGCCACCTGGAATGTGTGAGGCTGCGAGGCAAGACATTTAACCTTCTCTGAGTTCCCTGTCTCACCTATGAAATGGGGAAAAGTGTATCTCTAAGTCGTGGTGACTGCTTACACACTTGCCTGGTACTTAGCAATACCTGGTGAATATTATTATTCAGTGTAAGTTGTTTTTAGAATAACGTGTTATTCAAAGAAATTTTTAGAGAAATATATTTTGAGTACAAGAGGGACTTAAGAAAAGGATTATAATGACGTCATGTTATTTGTGGCCTCAGGCCTTTGGAGAGCATGCAGAGGTTTCAGAAAAGTAGAAGTTCATAGACTGACACATACACACACACACATACAAGATATCTGTTTATGTTTTGCTTGCTTCATAGAAAATTCTTAAATGCAACATTACAATAGGTCTGTGTAATGTACTTATTATATTTAAAATTAAAATGGTGTATGGCAAAGCCAACAGAGTATTGTAAAGTAAAATAAAGTAAAAAAAATAAAAATAAAAAAAAAGAAACTGAAAAAAAAAAAAGAAAGAAAATTAAGCCAGTTGCTTAGATCTTCTAAGCAATGTCTTGTTCCTTTTGCTCGCACCTCCTCATTTAACCAAAAAGAAAATCTACGAGGAAAGGGTTGTGAACATTCCCATTCTATATATGAGGAAACTGAGGTGCAGAAGCTTTAAGAAAGAAATTAGGAGGGGAAAGATGATGTATTCGTGAGCCTGTTTATCGCTACTGAATACAANTTTAACCAAAAAGAAAATCTACGAGGAAAGGGTTGTGAACATTCCCATTCTATATATGAGGAAACTGAGGTGCAGAAGCTTTAAGAAAGAAATTAGGAGGGGAAAGATGATGTATTCGTGAGCCTGTTTATCGCTACTGAATACAATTTGTTTATAAGGGGGAAAAAAATAAAATGGAAAGCATAAAAAAAAGCAGTTATATCAGTTGGTGGTCATGGAACGATGCTCTGTGGTCTCTTTCTCCTTCTACCTGAAAAATGCCACCTTTTCCCCCAAAACATCATGACCAGACTGAACCACTAACATGATGGAGGTCAAGGTTATGGAACCAGAAAGACTAGAAACATTCACGACTTGGAGGCCATGAAAGACACAGAATTCAATGCCACACAGACCCCTAAACTGAGTTCTGGAGCAGAAAAAGATCCATCAGGGAGTTAGTGTCAGTGTTAACTGCTTGGTTTCCATGACAATGCTACAGATGTGTAAGATGTGACTGTCAGGGTAACTTGGGTGATAAACCAACGGTCTGAGCTGGTTTTGCAAATTCTCCACAAAATGACATTAAAATGAACAGTTAACAAACAAAATAAGGAGGGAGAGGTCGGGGCTTCCTTTCTGTACAGGCAGCAGGTAAGGCAAGGGACTGATTTTGGGTGTTGACGGCTCTGTGTATGCCTCTATAATCCATCCTCATTAGAAATTAAATAGACACCAAGTCAATTATCAATTAAGTGACAAGTTGGATAAACACTGCAGGTGTTAATTGACCCTTCAAGGGTTCTTTGTAGTTCACTCATTCCTTTGAAGTTCTGTTTTGGCTTCAGCAAATCGCAGATTAGATTGATTTAATGGTGAAGTTTTGCCTGGTTAATGGGAACAGAATAAAGTGTAGTTACAAGACTACTTTTTGTCCTCAAACATGTAATCTTGCACAGTCCCAACGAGCAAAGGGGTAGGGTCATGTTGCTTAGTGAATAACTAAACTTAAGCCTTAAAAAAAAATTATATGTAACAGATTTTCTATTGATATAAGAAGCCAGGGTTAATCTGAGAGGGCTAAAAAGCGTTCTTGAGTTTGTGATCAGTGTGGTTTTCCAGGGAGGACAATGGTGTAGAGCTCTATGCACTCCTGGTGGTACTCCTCCCCAGGGTCTACCACCCAAATGTCATTTACTTCTTTTAATGTCTGTTCAGCTCAGCAGCCTGGGCATTCCACGTGGAGGCTGGCTCCTGGACATACACACAAGAGACACAAACATCCGCTAAGGTGAAGACCAGGGTGCATTTAATAGGGCAAAGTGAGGGTGTTTGCCGGGGAGGAAAAAGGCCAGGCTGGTGTGGTGGGTAGGGTGGGCTATGCTCTGAAAAGCCTTGATCTGTTAAGGCTTCAGTTGGGTTTTGTTCCAGTTTTCATAGCTCAGTCACTGAAGGTTTTTTTTAAGAAACTAATGCATTTAAGTCTGGGGATGCATCTTAAATACATTCGTGTGTTCTTGTTTTTCTTCTGTCTCTACCCTTAGACACACCCACCCCATCTCGAAACAGGGTAGATAATCATGCCCAGACATGAGTGCATATTTTAAAGATATCAAACACTCTCTTCCTTGTCTTTTGTCAAGACTTTCTGATGTTCCAAATTCTTTTAACCACCGTGTCTTAATTTAGAAGCCTTAGTAGCTTAATGCTGAAATAAAATCAAACATTTTTTTCCCTCTTGATATTTCTAGAATTAGGAGTTAGATTGGATCACTTTAGAAAGTAAGAAGGAATGGTTAGCCTCACTGCTAACCAGGTTTCTGACTGCCGGAAAAATCGTAATTACTGTACCACACTACAAAGACAACGGGGACTGATGGCTCTCCCTTTAAAGAAGATATTGAAGGTATGCTGACCTGTCTAAACTTTGCATCTAACCTGTTCGAAACGAATCGAGCCTCATCTGATGGACCCAGAGTGGCTCAGGCTAAAGCAAATACTGCCCCCCTCTCTGCCCTCCCCTCCAACACACCACAATTAACATATGGACAATTTTGGAACTTTACGTCATCTACCACTTTTAGACTGCCTCTGCTGTAGCCATGGCAACCCTTACATGAAACATAGCTGAGTTGGTAACTTCACTGCAAATGAATTGAAAATAAGGCTAATCCTATTATTGTTCTTAACAATTTTCCAGGTAGCTTCTTCCCAGAGTGCCCTTGCTTGTATAGTCTCTCTTTTAAAAATAGATTATTGGAAAATTATATGTGTGTGTGCACTCTTCCTACAGCATAGCCATTAGCATGGTCCTGCCGTGTCACCTTGTGCCCGAGATGAAGTACACCCACCTACATGGCCACTTAGTATTTTTCTTGCAGTCTGGGGATGGGTAAATCTTTTAAATATACCAATTTAGAACCTGACACATGGTAGAGGCTGTCACTTGAAAATTACAGCTAAATAATAGTCTTTTGAAGATAAGTTCTATTATGCGTTTGTATAAACCTGGAAAGGTAACCCAGTGGTTCCGCTTTGTATAGTAAATGTGCCCACGTATGTTTTAGTAGCGATTTCGGAAAACCATGTTTTCCTTTTCTGCCTCCACTGAAGACCATTCTCTTGTAAAGTGGCCCTATGGCCATATCGAGATATTCCTCTTTGTAATTGTGATAAACACTCAATGTCACCCTGAGAAGCCCTGCAGTCGCTGACTCTCCTGATGCACTTGTGTGCTCAGAGGCTTCTCCAGTAGCCCATCTCCCTTATGGTGGTGGCCTGCTCAAGGCTTTAGGATCCAAACCCTAGTGTCAGTCCTGAAACAGAGGAAAGGGAGCCTCCCCAGTAGGCCATTAGGCTCAGACCTGGACAGTTCCACTGTGGGCACAGACTTAGAGTGAAAAGAAAATGTGATTTGGGTTCAGAGGCCTTCAGACACAGCCTTGCCCCTCACCTGCTCCCTCAGCTTTGCCATCTCCCATCCTTTTTGCCTCTTACTCTTCATCAGAAATGGGCAAGCATCTCAACAATGAGTGCACCGGGCTTTGTGCATGCCAACAGGGTGGTGCAAGTCATCTCGAGAAGATAATTATCAACACAGCTCTGTACATGTCTGATGAGGACTATCAGAACAGAGGAACCACGGTGAACCAACAGGAAACCCAGTTTATTAGACCAGAGGCACACAGGGCACAAGTCCCATCCAGGGGTTTTTCAACAACTGCTCGGGTCCTACCCACTCCTGGTAGATTGTTGTTGAATGTGGTATCCTGGCAAACACCAAGAGAAAGGGTTCAGAGAGCTGGAAACCATTTCAGTCTGAATCCAAGCACCAGGAAGACAGGGGGTGATTCCTCCAACATTCCCTATGCATATTCCCGACCGTGAGCTGTCGTTTTCAGACACCCACATGGCCGTAGCCCCACCTGGCATTTCCAACAGATCACAATTTTAGCACATTCAAGAGCCCATCCACACACTTTTCTGAGTTTGATATTGAAGGACAAGGGGACCTGAGTCAGGGAAAGGACTGGTAGAGATAAAACAGAGAGGAGGAGAGGATGCGAGAGAAATCAGCAGGGATGAGAAAAGCAGAAATGGGAAAACTACGTCAAGTAAGATCAGTCAATCCTGCAGGCTGCCTACTGCAGACAAAGAGACCAAGGGGTCTGCCTGCTCAGGGTGCTCACACTGCGTGCAGGGCCGCGAGGCCTTCTGCAGGACTCTGCGCCACTGTGCTCGGGTCTCTGCTCACCACCCCTGTTTCTCTTCCAGACTTGGACACGGACATTCACACTGCAAAGTCTCCTTTCTTGCATAAACAAAGTTTGTTTGGCAAAAGCCAACCTTGACCACGGATGCCATTAATACAACTATCGTCCGACACACCTCACTTTTTTCTGTCCTTCCTCCCAACCTGATATCACATCCAGGAAATGCCTGAGATCTCTGGAATCTCTCACAAAGAAGGCCTTAACGAGGAATAGCTGAATTTCTAAGAATGTGTCATCATATATTTTTGCATTGCAATGGTTTTCTGAAAATTAAAACAAGGTGATTTGTAGATCCAGGAGAGTGTTGCATCACTGAATCTCTTACATTGATGGACAGAGAAAAGCACTCAGTAGATGTTGAATGAATTAATTTAAAACAGTACAGCTCAATTAGTACAGCCTCTTTTTATATAAGCAGTTAAATGATTTGTTCAAGGTCACAGTGATGATTTGCAACAGAACTTGGAGCAGAAACCAGGACACTCAACTTTCAGCTCTGTATCAGGTTCCATGAGCTCTGACATTACAAGAAGCTACACAGATAATAACATCATCAATCTCTGAGTCTTAAAACTTAAATGGTATAACATGAAATAAGCAAAAGGGTAACCCTGCTCAATCTAAAAGTATTGCTCAGATGAATGAAACAGAAAACAAATATCACAGAGGCAGTGGTTATTTTTCTCATTTAACATGAAGACAATAAAATTAATGAAAGGAAATAACTGTCTATGAATACAAATTCTCTGCATTGAATGTTGAGTCTTGGAAAATAAAGTAAAACGCAATGTTGATAATTGGTTTAAAAACAGGTGGTCTAACTTATGACATTTGTCAGGTTTGATATTTTTAAATTTCAGTCTCTGTACTGAAATGCAAACTTAAACCCCTAGAGATGTTCAAAATCACTCGTTTCATCCCCTCCACCACTGCATCAAGAGCCAGCATTTCCTCTATTCCAACTTATTGTGAACTTTCAGTGGAGTTTCCTTGTTGTTGAAGACCTGAAATAGGTAGCAGTTGCAGTTCTTAAAATGCTAAGAAATTAAAACATTAAAATAAGACCAAAAAAAAAAAAAAAACCCAGTTCAACTCATATCAAATGACTTAATTTGATGCATACTTTACATCTTTAAACATCTATTTTTCAGTTGTATTATCGACTGTTCGTGCAAGAAACACCATAAACCAGAGCCTATAGTGGATTTGATTGGCTTTTCTCCTGTCACCACCAGCACACACTCCAGGAAACTGAGCAGATAACCAGCACTATGTATGCATCATAGGAGCATTTACAGTTGCCTTGTGACCTGCAAGGGGGTCACACGGTCTCCAGGGAGGAAAAGATGTAATCACACATTTGCAGCACAGGTGACAGATGACTGGTACCACGACATTTTAAATCACCACCATCTAAAAATATCTGTTTTCACTGAATCAGCTCCAGACCAAATCCAAAACAAGCTCAGCTCACTTAGCTGCCTCTTCTGTGTAGCTTCATACGAGCCCACACTGAGGCAAATTCCAGTGTCCAGGACCAGACAACTTCTCTAGCTCTAAGACCAACACAGAAACACCCCAGAAGCTCTGACAAATCATTCACACCATAGGTTACATTTTAGCAGCCAGAAGAACAAGGCAAGAAAGAAGGGTGTCTCTTGTCCGGCACTCACCATATGGACGGTGCTTCTGTCCCGCTGATCTCTAAGAAGTCGTATCCTTCTTCGAGCTGGAAATCAGTGAAGACCAGCGCAATGGTGTCCCCGGGCTCTGCGAGGATGGTCCACGTGCAGTCGGCATTGTTCTCATACTCGGAAGGGAAGTGGGGGCTGGAGATGCTGCTGCTCGTCCCCCGCAAAGTTCCCCCACAGGCCCCCTCAGCTGCAAGAGGCAGAACAGAGAAAGCACTTTCAGAAGTGGCTTCGGACTCAAGTACCTCCATCAAGCGCCACTCTTCATGGGTGGCAAATATTTTCTGAATCCAAAATCATGACACAATCGGAAAGAGGGTTTCTTTCTCCTGATTCATTAGTTTAGTTCTATGGAAAGACCTAACAGTATACCAATTATATTGCCTTGTGAACTGAACTACCACTAAAGAAAGAAGTGAAATTATGTCTTTTCAAAGATCTATGATGTGCATTTATTATACACCTGACGTTCACAGGCGGCTCAACTGTATTCTCAAAGGAAGAAAGAAACAAGTTGGCAACATTTTGAGTCTTAAAAGTACGTAGCCATCTTTGCTTCATTTTCTGTGAGCTGGCTGTGAAAACACAGTGATCTTAAAAGAAGTATCCACCCTAATCTTTACATCAGCTAGAGTTTGGAATGTGCACTTGGCTTTGAATTTCAGATAAGTCCTTGAATAAGATGAAAACAGAGATGCACCAATATCATAAAAAGATGCTGAGTAGGAAACAGCTACATGAAAACTTAAAATGGATAATCAAGGAAAAGTGACAAGGAAAAGATCAGTAAAGTAAAATATAATACACTGAGAATACAAATCAGCATTGGAATAAATACTCCTTTGAAGAGAAATGGATTTTGTAAATTTTTCCACATAGTAAAAAAATAGATGTTATTCAATTTATATAATCGTCTAAGCCTGGTAGGCTGCAGTACATGGGGTCGTTAAGAGTTGAACATGACTGAGCAACTTCACTCTGACTTTTCACTTTCATGCATTGGAGAAGGAAACGGCAACCCACTCCAGTGTTCTTGCCTGGAGAATCC
>SJYV01000072.1:1491-14685 GCA_006410875.1 Neotragus pygmaeus | reverse complement strand
TCTCGTTTCTCCCTGCTCTTATTTCTAGCTCTTACCCTGCCCTCTGAGTGCCTTCTTGCTCATATGCTCAGTGCTGGAAATGACGTGTAGTAACGCTGCCAAACTAGTAGAGATGTTTCAACAGACTGGTCAGGATTAAAAGAGACTAAGAGGACAGAAGGGGTCCCGAAAGAGTCAGCTTGGATGAAATGCTACTGTTTACAGGACCAGGTTAAGGTTTGTGGAAAGGTACCCAGACACGGCCTGAATTTGTGTGACCAGGGGATAACCTACTTCTTCCTGAACACAGGTGGAAATGACCGTTGGGCGCACCTGGACCAGCTGCAGCCACAGTGAGCAGAGGCTGTGCTCGTGGCCAGAGATGCTGGTGGGTGGAGGGGAAGTTCACCCCAGATGATTGGGGCTGGTACCCTAGGACCCGCAGGACCTGCAGCAAAAGCATCCTGATCACACTGGATGGACTCTGAAGTCAAGCTTCAGTATGAATGAGATTACAACATGATATCCAGTATTCTTGCCTGCAGAAGCCCAGGGACGGAGGAGCCTGGTGGGCTACACCATCCCAAAGCGCTGGACACGACTGAGCATGCTTGTGTTTGTGTGTTAGCCACTCGGTCATGTCTGATTCTTTGCGACCCCATGGACTGTAGCCCACCAGGCTCCTCTGTCCATGGAATTCTCCAAGGCGAGAACACTGGAGTGAGTAGCTATACACTTCTCCAGGGGATCATTCCAGCCCGAGATCGAACCCAGGTCTCCCACACTGCAGGTGGATTCTTCACCGCCTGTGAGCTTGGGAATAAAGGACAGCTCCTCCGAGTTCCCTCGAGGCTTCCGTCCACAATAAGTATCTCAATAGCCCGGTTTTTTCCCTGGGTCATTTTTTGGACTGATGTTTTCATGAGTGGCTTTTTCCTGGGAACGTACTGCGGTTTCACTCTCTCGGGAATTCAGGGTGGCTTCTTGCCCCCCAATCTCGTCTCATTAGGTCCAACTCCTTTCTGTTTGTAGGAGGTGAACCGTTTACCTGCCTGGGCTGCAGAAGAGCTGGACTCAGGGGAGGGGGGCACCAGGAGCGAGGAGAAGGGCTAGTGTGTGTTTGTGCCTAAAACATGGGATGTCCACTGTGAGTCCAAGGAGAACACGGGTGTCACCAGGACATCCCCTTCTGTAGGGACCCGCAGACCAGGGCTAGCTCTCCCCAGGGGCTGGGAGGTGGCCACCACTCGCTTTTGAGAAGAAGGAGCCCTCTCTGGGCACAGAGTCTGGCCTCCTTGCCTCCTTCCCAGATGAAAAGGCAAAGAAAGTGAACATGTTAGCTGCTTAGTCATGTCCAACTCTTTGCAACCCCATGGGATTCTCCAGGCAAGAATGCTGGAGTGGGTTGCCATTCGCTTCTCCAGGGGATCTCCCCAACCCAGGGCATCTCCCCAACCCAGGGCTAACTCATGTTCAGGCTCACAAAGCAGGACCTCGCCTTCATGTGAGGAGACAGGGATCCATCGGCTTAGGAGAAGCTGTTCGGAGATGATCCCACCCGACCTCTGTTTGCACCTGCCATTCACTCTTCCAGGAGGCGTTGAACTGGCACCTCCTGGGTGCCAGGCACTAGGCTGGGAAGGGCAGGGATGGGATCCCTGGGGCACAGCTGGCCCCACCCAAGGGTCTCCAAGCCAGATCACCCTCCTCGTCCGCACCCCAGGCTGCTCACCCCTCCCCGGGATGGAGGTGAACTCCAGCACTGACTGGGGGCTGTGGGTGGACGCTGCTCATGGCGGTCTTCCCAGGAACCCACCTGGGCTTATTCCCAGGAAAACAAGCACACTTGAAGTCCCCTTTGGGAAAAAACACCAAATAAACAAAGCCTTAATGAAATGCCCTGGTTAGTAGTTAGTGTCTATTTCAGCTGCTATACTAGAAAGAACGACCTGAGGATATCCTGGACCTTTACATCAGCTCCTGGGATCTGTGGTCCCATCCTTAGTGAATAAGCCGGGTGTTGCAGGCCTGGTGTTTGGCCGAGCATCGGCAGTGGCAGAGGGAGGACGTGTCTGGTGATTGACAGCCGAGCTGGGACAAGACGGCTGACCACACCTCTGGGGTGGGCGTGGGGCCGTGACTTCTCACGACAGCAACCAACAGTCGAGAGGAATGGAGGAAGGCGGCCAGAGAACAACTCTTGTCTCCTGGCAAGGACGCACAATTATCTCCTGGGTCTCAGCGACGGAAGGACACAGTGATGGAATCGCCTTCCTGAAATGCTGCCACGTGGGCCAGGACGGCTGGACGCTCCGGTGGGTGCAAGCTGGTCACCTCCCCCTGGGGGAGACCCTGTGTAGGTGCCTTCTTCACTCGAGCCAGGCTTCCTTGGCCCACGCAAGTAAAAAGCACGCTTCCCATGTGCCCTGGTTGCCTCGATAGATTCTGCCTTTTTGAATTTTTTTGCCCATGGAACATTTTTCCTGAGTGAACGGCAGCTCCAGACAGCCATCTATGAGACTGAGTGAGGTTATTCAGTATAAATGGAATGAACCTGATTTTTTCCTTTTTCTGATCAAAGCAAAACTCTTTTGAAGTTCAGCTATTTGATAGAGAGTGGCTTTTATAACAGGCTGATATAGGAGTTAATAGGACATAAAGATATTTTATTAACTGCAAACCGTTATTAATATTGCAGTTCTAACTTAAAAGAAATATGGGAAATGACACCAGAAATTAATTAGATTATTTCATCATTCTTTTACATTACAAACTTTGATATACTCGCATAGATATATAGGTACACTGATAAAAAGACACAAAGACAAACAGAATTTTAATGAGTGAAGAGCTTTTATCTACTAACACTTTGTGACTTAATTTTTTCTGTTTATTCTGTCTATTGATTCCAGTTGAAACCTGCTGTTTTAATGTTGTTATTGAGATTCTCTCTGGGTTTTCTTCTAATTCTGGCATTGATATTACCTTGATCGGATTTAGTTTATTTGAATTGCCTGTAGGTTTCGGTCTCTGGAGTTCTCCTCTGCTTATAGACATGCAAAGATAAAACCTCTCTTTTTATCTAAAAATCCTTGAGAGACTCTGAAAGATACAGACGTTTGCTGAGAACATTAAAAAGCAAGAGACAACAATCAAAAGGAATGTATTTCTCGCCCAGTTTGCTGGGGACTTCATTTTTCCTCCCTGCATTTTCTGACACCCACTGACTTCTAATCTTCCTTGGCTCTGGCCGACTCTGCTGGAGGAGCGGTTTCTAAGAGCTTCACAAGTGGCTCACCTTCTGGGACTTTGGCTTGGAAGAGGCTAATTTTTTTTGTAGAAGTTTATCTGTAAAGGATGCAAAATCTTTGGCCAGGATGTGTATTTCCCTACTAAAGAAGGCAGCCAACTCTGTATTTATTTGAGCCATTGGAAACTGCCATTTTTTTCATGGGTCAAAGAGGGCCAAATGTAGGCCAGCTCATGTGGCTGAATCTAACGGTAATGACTGTCATTCAAAACGGGAAATGGGTAATTGTTCAATCACTTTGGAAAATGAGAGACTGCCCGTGTTAATCGATTACCAAGAGAAGGAGAGAATTTTTGTCAGAGCATTCGAGTGGTACCGTTGAACCCTTTTCTTAATTTAATCACTTCTATGCAAAACATGCTAAGCCCCTGAAAAAGGAGAGTTGCCAACAGCAGCGTTCCTGGAGCTCTGTATTGATCAGCAGCTCCTCGGTTACACTGTCTGCTGCTCGTCGTAGCTTTTCCCTGGCTCCCTCTTGGGGATTTTCCGGCTCCCTCTGTAATTCTTCAGGCCTGACTTATTATTTCAAAGGACTGTGTTCTTTTGTGTCCTCCTACTTTTCGACTTTGTTTTTGCACCTTTGCCTTGAATCATATTGAAAACGGAAATGTTAATTTGAACTCTTCAAGGTGTGAATACAGCCACTCGGAGAGGGTGGGGTCATTAATAATCTTTCTGCATTTCTGATGCCGTCCACCAGTCAGTGCCTCTTTTCTGCAACTGTTGGGGGCCTTGAAATCGGGCGCCTTGCCTGCCTGGAATGTGCTAAAGGAGGTTGGGGGGGTGCTCTTCCCCTGGAAAGGTTACAGGTACAGTGAACAGAGGAGATAGGCAGGGGTCAGAGCACCCGCTCCCCCATCCGTGGGCCCATCTGTTTACCGGGTGGCCACTGGGGGCTCATCCCATCTCCTGTCAGTGACTCATCTTGACAAGCTCTTCTGTAAACCATTCGCTCTCATGCCGGGGGGCCTTGCCTGCCAGGGCCTTATCTGTGGTAGGACCTCAGTCACCCGGGAAGAGGAAGGGGAGCCCCACGTGTATTGCCTTCTCTAGGCCAACCCTACGTGGACCTAAGCATCAAAGCATGAACAAGAATGAGCCCATTGGAGGAACCTCCTTCCACATTTTTAGATAACTTTATGTTTCCTTAAAAAAAGCGGACTCAACATAATCCAGAACTCCCCTGAGGAGTCACGCTGGTGGAGTGGCCCCTTCACTGTACCGGCTGTGGTTGGGGGTGATGTTCTCGGCATCTTGATACGGGCAACCGTATCAGACCCTCCTAATAGCCAGTCTGTGCGACCACGCTCTTAGCGTCGGTCCGTGTCATCTTCCCCGCCTCGGCCTTGTGGTCTCCAGCAAGAGAACATCCGTGGTCAAAAGCCTGTCCACTCGTGCAGGGACCCGCAGAGGAGCGCAGCGCAGGTAGCCCGTGTGGAGCGCGCCAAGCCCGGGGAGCACTGGCCCCCACACTGTTGGTACGGATCCTGGCGTGCCCGTAACAGAACAGCTGTGGAGCGCGACTGCCTGCTGGTTCGTGCAGCTACGGGCCGCGTCCGAGCCTTTGTGGTGCCAGCCGTTGTCACTACACCGTGCCTTCGCTTACGTCCTTACGTGTCTCCTGAACTCGGTGCCCAGGTGAAGTCTGTTCTGAGTGTTGAAAAGGAGGCCCTTGTTCCAGCTGCTCTCCCGGGCGCTGGTCGTCTCACCTTGGACCTGGGGTCACTATGTGGAGCCGAAAAATGGTGCCCTTTCTGTAGAAAGAATATTCTTGATACAACAGCAGGAGAAGATTGTCTGTCTGGAGCAATCCAGAAACTGTGACGTCTGAATGTAAAGACAAGTGCAAGGATGGTTAGATGCAGGGCCGCTTAATCCCTGGAGCCCATATTAACCCTTAGGAGACCAGGTGCCCCACAGGAGAGTGGATTAACTACCGGAGAGCCGGTTAACCCCGGGAGAGAAGCGAGCTTACGAGGGAGGCAGGGCCGTGTCAACCTGTCCCACGCGTGCTCGCCTCCCCGCAGGGCTCAGAGCCCTCTGCTTCCTCAGCCTCACACGAGGAGGGCCTGTAGGTCCGGTGCTGGGCCCGGGCTTCTGAGGTTGCAGAGAGGACCCGGGACGGCGCCCGGAGCTGTGGGGACAGCGGGCGGAAGGCTGTTGCAGGAGGACCTGGGCTCCTGGGAGCCGGACTCCTCTCTCCCGCAGCTCGGTGATTCCGGAGCCGTGACGCCCTCTGCCTCTGAGAGCCAGTGATGTGGATGGTGGACAGAGGCGCTTTCTAAGTCTCCAGGCGGCTTCTCAAGGACCAAGCAGATGATGACTTTAGGCATGTGGATTAATGATGCAATGGCAGCTAAAATGTGATCCCTTTCACTGGCTTTGGCCTTGGCCTTGGCTGTGGTCTTTAGCATTCAGGCTCAGTGAGGTGGGGGTCCTTGTCTGAAGCCCGAGCTTCACTGGATGGTGGGATGGCGCATCCACTTGTGGGGAAACTGGATTTCCCATTTCCTGCATCAGACAGAAGACCTTCTGTCACCAGATGAAGCCTACCTCAGACCGTCGCGTGCTTCTCCTAACCATTTTTATTGTCTACTGTATCTCAAAATCAGCGCCACATGTTCAAAATGCAATGAAATCAATTTACTTACAGGTTTGTGTTCTTTGCTACAAATTACTTCTTCTTCAAATACGGCTTGCTGTTTAATAAAACCACTCTGAAAGTGTCATTCAGAATCAACCTTATAGAAGTGTGCATTACATATGCAATATTTAAAAGTGCAGAGTAAACGCAAGGGCCTCCATGATTAATGCAGCCAGCATCATGAATCCCGTGAATCCAAGGGCTTCTAAGGCGCTGAATACTGGACCGCACTCTCCCTGTGTTCTGTATCTCTGTGTCACCTTCCTAAGCAGTAGGTACACTGCACTGTCTGTCTGTCTGTCTTCTGCATTCCCCATGTGGGGCTGCAGTCCCAAAAAGGAGCCCCAGGTTACTCACACTCGCCCTGAAGAGGCTGCTCCAACCCCGCCCACTCCCGTGGGATGCTGTGTGCTACCTGAGTGTGTGGGGCTGGGGTCTATTTTGCACGTGAATACCTATGGAGCAAAGGCCTGGCCTCAGGAACCAGCATGGAAGTCTCCAGTCCCTCAAGTAGTGACAATCAGTAACAGCAGCTTAGGACTCTGTGCAGAGACTCTGCGCGGTGGTGGGTGCGTGGTCACGGTGAGCCTTGGGCTGGAGAGCAGGCCTGAAGCTTCACAACTCAGGTGACCAGGTGGTGCTTGGAGGCTGGATTGAGGGCATGGTATCAGGTGGTGAAGCCAGGATTTGTGCTAGGGTCTATCCTGCTTCTTGCCTGGAGAATCCCAGGGACGGGTGAGCCTGGTGGGCTGCCGTCTATGGGGTCGCACAGAATCGGACATGACTGAAGCAACTTAGCAGCAGCAGCAACCCTGCTTGTCACAGGAACTGTTGCTGTTGTCCATCCTTTAAGCTGTGTCCAGCTCTTGATTCCTTGTGACCCCATGGACTGCAGCACACCAGGCCTCCCTGTCCATCACCATCTCCCAGAACTCACTCAGACTCATGTCCGTTGAGTCAGCAATGCCATCCAACCATCTCATCCTCCTGCCATCTCCTTCTCCTTCTCCCCTCAATCTTGCCCAGCATCGGGGTCTTTTCCAGTGCGTTGGATCTTCACATCAGGTGGCCAAAGGATTAGAGCTTCAGCTTTAGCATCAGTCCTTCCAGTGAATATTCAAGGTTGATTTCCTTTAGGATGGTTTGATCTTCTGGAGAGGACATTGAAATTTTGGACACAGGGTCACTTGCACAGCTCTTAGAAAGAGTTTGAGAAAAGAGAGCATTCGAATTCTTTAAAGGGACACAGAGGAAGAAAAGGCAACACGCTCACCAGAAAGCCTGTGTGTACCCGCATCCCTCAAACCCTGCGATCCTGCTGCTGAGAGACATGTAGCTTTTGGCAAACAAAAGAAAAGAAAATGTTAGCTTCCGAAATTCTCGTTTCAGTCCTACAAGCCACACGCAGCTCCAAGGATAGCTGCAATGAAGACCTGGAACGTTGGTAAGTGTTTTAGTCTCTCAGTCACATCCAATTCTTTGCAACCCCATGGACTGCAGCCCACCAGGCTCCTCTGTTCATGGGATTCTCTGGGCAAGAGTACTCGAGGAGGTTGCCATTTCCTCCTCCAGGGGATCTTCCCCACCCAGGGATCAAACCCAGGTCTGCTGTACTGGCAGGCAGATTCTTTACTCTCTGAGCCACCAAGGATGTTCCCATGCTGGAAAAAAATCATTAAGTGTAGACAGTGCTGGCATTTACTTGAATAAAAGATTTGGAGGATATAGAGACTAATATTCATGAAAATTACATGAAATTTACTTATCTGTCATGAAAGAAGGAGATCCCGAAACAGCCCCGGAACATTTGTGAAACCCCGCCTGGTGGGTGTGCGTTGCATCAGATGGAAGCAGAGGCTGCCACGCTGGTGTGATGGACAGCGGGTTCTCCCCATCTCAAGGGGAGGCCACTGATAGTGAGGTGGGAAACGTGAGACATTGAGAGGTCCCGTGCACTCAGTGGAATCTTACAAGGGGACAAATCGCTTTGTGGAGGTTAGTGGAGTCTCACACTAGAGAGCGCTTCCCACTGTCTGATCGCACTCTGCAGCCGGTCCTTGGGAGAGAGTCTAATGTGTCTCAGATTAGGGGCTCACATTTATACACACCTGGCCAGTTTTTCCCTGCATGTTTGATGACATCCCAGAGTCCTACCGAAAGGAGTGGAAGGTGCAGGTTCAGCTTTACCTTTAGGAAAATCATCAGTGCATCTGTGGCCGCTGCGGGTGTGGATCGGGGTCGAGGGGTGTTACGGTGGGAACATGGGCCCTGATGAGCGGCCCCCAATGAGCGGCCCCCAGGCTTTCACGCGGCATTGCAGAAACCGCAGTCTCCCTATGATCAGGATCAGTTGAAATCAACTCAGATTGAAGTCATAACTTTTTAAGAAGATGAAAAGGGCCAGCAAGACCCCTCCCTGTATTCTGTGATTGGGCTTTATGGGCCTCTCATTCTGGGAGCGTAACGGGGAAGACTGCCGAGCAGTTAGACCCTCTCCTCCTGTGTCTGAGTGTGTAAGTGTAGGCACACGTGTTGCACGTGAGGACGTCTACCTCCAACAGAGACATTGGCTGCCCTACGTCCATCCTGACAGCATCTCTGCTCCCCGGCCGTGTGCTGGCCCCACACGCTGCAGCAGCTCTCTATTCTTTGTGAGTAACACTTGTTTGCATTTCTCAAATATATTTTGCTTTCATATGTTTTTCATGATGAAATTAAAATCGGTAGATCTTTTATGTGTAAATATTATTGCTCTGTGCAGAAACCATTAGAGCTGCCTTTGAAAATAGAAATATATGCACAAACACTATTAATTTCTTCTCTGATCATTTTATGTTTCCCAAAGCATTACCACTGTCCAGCATTCGACATGACTTCTCCATCAGAGAAGGACCTTTCTCTTTTAAGGCTTTATTGCATGGTGTGTGGTTTTTGGAGCCCAGGGTTCTGAAGATCATTGGGTCGGCCCTGCCTGGGCAGGCCACATGGTTTCACAGCGCAGATGGGTTGGGAGGGGCTCTCACTTTCCAGTCTCCACTCAGGTCTCAGCGGCCGATGGCACCACACGCATTGGCCTACCCCATGGCTGACTTGTCTAAGACAGGAGTATCTGTTGTCTCGTGAAGGTAAAGTGGACCTAGAACCACTATTTCCTTAGAGGAAGGAAACGTTCCTGTGAACCCAGAGTGGAAGACTTTCCCAGCGAGGGGCAGGGCTTGGAGGGGCAGGGCTGCAGGTCATCCAGCCACACCCGTGTGGGAGGCCCCTGTCCGCCCCCCGGTGCTCGCCTCCAGGTTGCTGTGGCCCGCTCTGGCTGGGGACAGAGCTCCTCGAGAGTCCTTTTGTGTTCCCAGCCCGGTGCGCCGCGTACACAGCCCTTGTCTGCCTTGGGTCCTGGAGACCCACGGACATGTGAACTTTGGGTGAAGAGAACCTCTTCCACAAACGGCACAGAAAAGGACAGCCCCCTGACGCTGCTGGTCCTCAGGGGGCATGGAGGCAGGGTCTCTGGCAGGAGCTCCCAGCCCAGGTCCTGCCTCTTTCCTGGCACATCTGAGGTGCCCAGACGAGGTGATTGGTTTGAAACCACATTGACGAGGTGATTGGTTTGAAACAGAAGCACAATTCCTCTTTATTTAAAAAACAGAACTTTTTATTTTATACTGGCTAATCCACCTGCAATGCAGGAAACCTGGGCTCAATCCCTGTGTTGAGAAGATTCCCCGGAGGAGGGCATGGCAACCCACTCGAGTATTCTTGCCTGGAGAATCCTATGGCAGAGGAGCCTGGTGGGCTACAGTCCATGGGGTCACAAGGAGCTGGACACTGCTGAGCTACTAAGCACAGCATAGCATTGCACCAGTCAATTCACAGTGTGGTGTTAATGGGCGGGAGGCAGAAGGGGGGTTCAGGATTGGGAATTCATGTACACCCGTGGCTGATTCATATCAGTGTATGGCAAAACCAATACAGTATCGTAAAGCAAAATAAAGTAAAAAAATAACAATTAAAAAAAAAGTGAAATTGTTAGTCACTCAGTCATGTTGGACTCTTGGAGACCCCCATGGACTGTAGCCCACCAGGCCCCTCTATCCACAGGATTCTCCAGGGAAGAATACTGGAGTGGGTAGACATTCCCTTCTCCAGGGGGATCTTTCCAAGGCAGGAATCAAACCCAGGTCTCCAGCATTGCAGGCAGATTCTTTACCACCTGAGACACCAGGGAAGCATAATTCTTTCATAAATCCTCCTTTAATGAATAACCTGCTTGGCAAAGTCCACCATCATTTTCAGCATTCTTGTAAACGTCCTTCTTTTATTGGGCCCTGGAGGGGTATCAGCTACTGCGACTCAAAGACGGCGCTCCGCACCCCGCTGCAGGCTGGCCTGCCTCACCTCTTTCATTTTAGGACATCTCCCTCTGCAAGGCGGCTCCCAGCTCCCGCCGTGGCAATTGCTTGCCCAGCTCTGTCTGGAGGGGAGGCGTTGAGTTAGGCATTCCTGTCACTGTGGCCGAGGTCATATCTGTTAGTGCTGGAGGTTGTTAGGCCATTATCAGCTGCTGAGGCCTCTCCAGCTGCGAGACTAATTTGGATTCAGGGAGGAAATATGGCCTGAAGTCCTTTGGCCATCCACCAGCAGGCTGACGGCTCGGGCGTCTGGGAGCTCCTGGCCGGCACACCCTCACCCCGCCCCGATAACCAAACTGGATGCTGCGAAACCCTGGCAGAACCCCGATGCTGGCCCCAGGAAAAACAGCCATGCCTTTAACACTCAATAACCAATTTACAGGGTGGAATTTTAAGTTTGAATTAGACATGTGTGAACAGTGCATCATGTCATTTGTGATTCGTGGTGAATAGTAAATTATTCTAATAGACTTTCCCATGCTATTTATATTCTAACTCTCCAGGCTGGGAGGGTGGAAGCAGAACCATAGTGAGGCTGTTGATGACGTCCTGAATTGCCGTGGGTGCAGTCCTTTCTGTTGTACAGACTCTCCAGGAATGAAGACAGAATGTGTGGAGGAAGGATGGGGTGGGAGCATCTGTTCGCCTCTTTTTCCCCCAGAATGTACTTTAACCATTCCACTCTTCTACTGGAGAAACTCAAGGGGGATATGTGAGATCTGGGAATACGGGGGAAGGTCTTATGATTCAGAGGGTCCCCAGTCATTAGCTGCTCTGAGCCGTGTCCCCCCCTCCTTCTTTGATGAGCAGAGCTGGCTTTGAAATCAAAGACCCCTAAGAAGGAGATGCAGGGAAGACTGTGTGGGGAGGGAAGCAGGGAGGGGACCCTCAGCCCCCGGTCTTAGCCTCATCTGGGAGGAAATGGCTATAATGAACGTATTCAGTGCATCCTGACTGCAAGGAAGAGTGCAGGGCCCATTCCTCTCAGGCAGGACCAAGGCTTCCCTGGTGGCCCAGACGATGAAGAATCTGCCTGCAATGCAGGAGACCCAGGGTAGATCCTTGGGTTGCGAATATCCCCTGAGAAGGGAATGGTCACCCACTCCAGTATTCTTGCCTGGAGAATTCCATGGACAGAGAAGTCTGGCAGGCTACAGTCTATGGGGTTGCAGAGAGTCAGATATGACTGAGTGACTAACACTTTCGCTTTTCCCTTTCATGCCTCAGAGTACTTGCAATCAACCCACGTGGAGAATGAAAAAAACAAAACAAAACAAAACAGAATTTGGACCCTAGTCTAGTCCCAGGAGTTGAGTTTGTGTAATTTACAACAGAAACGGTAACTTCTGAATTCAGATCTCTGCTCCTTGAACAAAGCAACCTTTCCATAAGTGACTTGAGCTAGCTACTTGGTAGAATTATATAGGGACCGTTTAAGCATAGACTTTCCAAGAACCTTGAGATCTAAGGCTTAGGAGAAAAAGCAAAGCCACTGTGAAGAATGTTCAGGTAACAGCAGCCTTGCTGGCCTCACTGTCCAGGAGAACAGATGAAGCTCAAAGTCCAGAGGCTTCTCGGGGTTTGACCAGCCAAGGCTCCTCTTCCCAGCCAGGGTCTGACTCCCAGCCTGGGATGTCATCCAGTGCTCCGACCGCAGTAGCCTTCCTTTCATTGTTCATCAAGGCTGTCAACTCCTGCCTCCCCTCCTGATTATTTCAACCCAGTCTTGTTTCCTGTAGGAGTGCAGTGTGGGTTCAGATTTCTTCCCAGCTTGAGAAGGAGGAGGTTCCAGCTTCCCGGATTCTGATTGGTGATGGTTGAGCAGCGGACGAGTGACTTGTACTCATCTCTGGGTGGGGAGCCTTGCTGTGGCACGGGACTCAGGCCTGCCCCGTCTCCCTGCCGCCAGGCCATGTGCTTTTCCCTCGTTTCCCAGTATGGAATGGACCCTGCAGCCGGCGCCTTGCCTGCCCTGCGTCTCCACCGGAAAACCACTGCTCCTTTGAAAAGCAGACTCTCCATGGCTCATACACATACCTTATTTTTCTCGTTTACTCTTTCACTTCTTTTCCTTCGTCCCTTCATTGAGTCCCTCCTCTTGCTTCCGCTCACGATTTCCCGGTGGGTACCGCTCTGTCCACCTCTCCCTCCTCACTTTCTCCATTTCCCATCCACACCTTTAGGGAACACTTGGACCAATGGAGCAGAACCGACCTTTTCTTGAGTCTCTTTAAAAGAATCATTTGTTTTTGGGGCTGATCACACTCCGGATCCTGTGCACAGTAGAGGTGTCTTTGCAAGAAATGGCTCCCATGGAGGGCCCCTGCCTTCCTCCAGGGCTGAGGGTCAGCAGCTGAGGGGGCGGGCTCGATCCACCCCATCCACACACCTGCAGGGGCCCAGGTGGGTTCACCTTCCACGTTGCAATGCAAGCTCCACTCTTTCTTAATTTTTTTTTTTTTTAAACATGAATGATCCCACACCTGCTGTGTTTTTTTTTTTTTAAATTTTTTCTAATAAGCATTTTTTTTCCTTCTGGTCTTTCTAAGCTTTGTTGTTGTTGTTCAGTTGCTCAGTCGTGTCCGACTCTTTGCGACCCCATGGACTGCAGCACGCCAGGCCTCCCTGTCCATCACCAATTTCCAGACCTTGCTCAAACTCATGTCCATTGAGTCGGTGATGTGATCCAACCATCTCATCCTCTGTCGTCCCCTTCTCCTCCTGCCTTTGATCTTTCCCAGCATCAGGGTCTTTTCTAAGGAGTCAGTTCTTCACATCAGGTGCCCAAAGGATTGGAGCTTCAGCTTCAGCATCAGTCCTTTCAATGAATATTTAGGACTGCAGAAATCTCC
>SJYV01000071.1:1687-27805 GCA_006410875.1 Neotragus pygmaeus | reverse complement strand
AGAGATGGGAATACCAGACTACCTGACCTGCCTCCTGAGAAACCTGTATGCAGGTCAGGAAGCAACAGTAAGAACTGGACATGGAACGACAGATTGGTTCCAAATTGGGAAAGGAATGTATCAAGGCTGTATATTATCACTCCGCTTGTTTATTTTATATGCAGAGTACATCATGCGAAATGCCAGTCTGTATCAAGCACAAGCTGTAATCAAGATTGCCAGGAGAAATATCAACAACTTCAGATTTGCAGATGACACCACCCTTATGGCAGAAAGCGAAGAGGAACTAAGGAGAGTCTTGATGAAAAGGAAAGAGAGAAAAATTCGGCTTAAAACTCAACATTCAGAAAACTAAAATCGTGGCGTCCAGTCCCATCACTTCATGGCAAATGGATGGGGAAACAATGGAAACAGTGACAGACTTTATTTTTTCAGGCTCCAAATTCACTGCAGATGGGGATTGCAGCCATGAAATTAAAAGACACTTGCTCCTTGGAAGAAAAGCTATGACCAACATAGGCAGCATATTAAAAAGCAGAGACATTATTTTGCCAACAAAGGCCCACCTAGTCAAAGCTATGGTTTTTCCAATAGTCATGTATAGATATGAGATTTGGACTGTAAAGAAGGCTGAACACTGAAGAAATGATACTTTTGAACTGTGGTGCTAGAGAAGACCCTTGAGAGTCTGTTGGACTGCAAGATCAAACCAGTCAATCCTAACAGAAACCAACCCTTAATATTAATTAGAGGGACTGATGCTGAGGCTGAAACTCTGATACTTTGGCCACCTGATGTGAAGCACTGANGCTAGAGAAGACCCTTGAGAGTCTGTTGGACTGCAAGATCAAACCAGTCAATCCTAACAGAAACCAACCCTTAATATTAATTAGAGGGACTGATGCTGAGGCTGAAACTCTGATACTTTGGCCACCTGATGTGAAGCACTGACTCATTAGAAAAGACCCTGATGCTGGGAAAGATTGAAGGCAGGAGGAGAAGGGGACGGCAGAGGATGAGGTAGTTGGATGGCATCACCAACTCAGTGAACATTAAGTTTGAGCAAGCACCATGAAATTGAAGGACTGGAAGGCCTGGCTTGCTGCAGTCCATGGGGTTGCAAAGAGTCGGATGTAACTGAGAGACTGAACTGAACTGGAAGCTCAGAACACTGCCATCTTGTGTTGGAAGAGGAAAGTGGAAATCTAACAGATCGTCCGTCCCCACATTGTTCCATCAACAAGAAGAGCTGAGAACTGGAGAGATCCTCTCACTATTCTCCCTCCCTTAAAATTAACAGCCCCCTGATCACTAGTAGAAACTCCAGATTACAAAACTCTACATTCAGTGTCTCTACTATTAATTTGACTCTTCTGTAGAATCTTATCAATTTCCCTCAACCAGATGATTTATTTAAGATATTGAAGGACACATTTTGCAGGCTCAGGTGCCTTACTGACCCAGAGAACATTTTTAAAGTTTTAAGAAACTTATACGAGCTCCAGGTCATGGCTCTCAACTCTATGAGGGCAGGAATGTACTGAATGTTTGCCAAGATAAATGTAAAACAGGGCAGGTAATAAGTCTTAAAGAACTGTTGATTGAGAGAATAAATGAATGACTACATGTATAGCAGATATGGTGACAAGTTTAAAAGTGGAGGCAACTGTTTTTCTAATATTTTTGAAAGCAGTCATTTCATTTTGAAATTTTAAGTCCATCTTGAAATAGTCACATGTTCTTTAATCTTGACCTAAGCACCAGCAGCACCTGGAAACATGCTATTCTAAAGACAGGGTTGAGAAAAAGTAATAATGGATGTGCAGAGAAGTGAAGTGTCATGTCCAAAGGCACATCAAAATTAGGTTCAGAGCAACTGCTTGAAGTCACTGGAAGGAGACAGTAGGCATGACTGGGCAGAGAGTAAATGGAACATTTAGAAGTTCACCGACTCTTTTTGATATTGCTTTGAAGAAAAGCTTCATCAATATCTCTCATTTCTTTTTTCTTGCTATTTCTCAGCTATTATTTCACCACATATGCTAGCTTATTTTTAGGAAAGTCTGTTTTCAGGATGATTGTTTTCAAGTGACTTAGAACTGGATTTCTCATAAGCAGCGTTGTAGCCACTGGAGACTTCTGTGCATTGGTATGATCTAAGCTGTTTTGAAAGGTCATTGGCCATTATAAGCTCATCTGTATCTTGTGACATCATAGGAAAAAAATGCTTTATAAATGATCTTTTTTTCAGAGTCAATAACTAATTACAAGTTTGTACCCTATAAATAAATCAATACCGAAAAGTAAGTCTGAGTGCTTTCATTGTGGAAATGATTAGCTGACTGACCAGTGAACAAATCCTTGGATTACTACTTGGCTTACTTGCTCTGTTTACCTTTCTTTTTTAAATTGCTTCCTCTCCCTTCGTCATTATCATGATGAAACATGCACATAGAAAAGGTGAGACAAGGAGAGCTGAAGATGTGAATTTAAAAATCATTGATTCTAGAAAATGTTTTTGGCTTCTGACTTGTTGAGAATATGAAGCAGTTTTCAGGACACAGAACAGAAAGTTGGGTGGGCAGCCTGACAATGTAATTCACACTCGCAGCAATAAACCGAAAAGAGAAGTGCTTGCAGAATGAAAAAATGGCTCTGCTCCACTAGTGTGTTTGAAACAAGTTAGCATTGTCTCTGAAACTCAATTTTCCTTCTTGGTCTCCCTTAAGGATCTTTCCCCCCCCCAACAAAAACTTTATTTATTTATTTAGTTTTGGCCATACCACACAGGGATTGAACCCAGACCCTGGAAGTACAAACGTGGAGTCTTAACCACTGGATCTTCAGGGAAGTCCCAAAGATCTTTACCATTTAAAGAAATTAAATTTTCAAGATGAAGTAACTTCCTTGGCCACAGTGAGGACTGTGCCCAGGCTGGAGGCCCATCCCAGAGGAAATCCAGGCCCTTCTCTCTATTTCCCTCTCCCCAAGTCCCACAGCAGCTAGCTCCTCTTGGCTAAGTCATCTGTGCTACTTTTGAATTGTTTGTACACACAGTGCAATTCCAGCTGGCCCAAGGAGCATGGGATAGTCTATTCTTAACAAGACATGCCCAATTTGTGTACAATCAGTGGAGATTTTCATGACTGCTGAGTCCTGAACAAAACACAAATGTCTGTTGCCTGGTAGAGTTGAAAGTCAAAATAAAAAACCACCAGAGGAAACAAACAAGTAGCACATGGCAAAGCCAAGAAGTGAAGCTGGCCTCAGTCTAGAGGGCCAGTCATGCTCAGTCCAGATGCCGGAAGCTGGGTTTTGTGTGCCCTGATGGGTTTTCAATTCTCATCATCAGATGTTTTATTTCCATCTTCACTGAAGTATAATTGGCAGATGAAAATTGTAAAGATGTGATAAAATGATATTTTGATACATATGCACTGTGAAATAATAACCATAATCAAGCTAATTTACATTTTCTTTTTTTTTCTGATGTAGTGAGAATCTACCCTCTTAGCAAATTTCAGCATCCAATATACTATCGTTAACTACAGTCATATTCGCAGATGACACCACTCTTATGGCAGAAAATGAAGAAAAACTAAAGAGCCTCTTGATGAAAGTGACAGAGGAGAGTGAAAAAGTTGACTTAAAGCTCAACATTCAGAAAATGAAGATCATGGCATCCAGTCCCATCACTTCATGTGAGATAGATGGGGAAACAGTGGCAACAGCGGCTGACTTTATTTTTCTGGGCTCCAAAATCACTGCAGATGGGGATTGTAGCCATGAAATTAAAAGACCCTTGCTCCTTGGAAGGAAAGTTATGACCAACCTAGACAGCATATTAAAAAGCAGAGACATTACTTTGCCAACAAAGATCTGTCTAGTCAAGGCTATGGTTTTTCCAGAGGTCATGTATGGATGTGAGAGTTGGACTATAAAGAAAGCTGAGCACCGAAGAATTGATCCTGTTGAACTGTGGTGTTGAAGAAGACTCTTGAGAGTCCCTTGGACTGCAAGGAGATCCAACCAGTCCATCCTCTCTAAAGGAGATCAGTCCTGGGTGTTCATTGGTAGGACTGATGTTGAAGTTGAAACTCCAGTACTTTGACCACCTGATGCGAAGAGCTGACTCACTTGAAAAGACCCCAATGCTAGGAAAGGTTGAGGGCAAGAGGAGAAGGGGACGACAGAGAATGAGATGGTTGGATGGCATCACCAACTCAATGGAAATGAGTTTGAGTGGACCCCGGGAGTTGGTGATGGACAGGGAGGCCTGGCATGCTGCGGTTCATTGGGTCACAAAGAGCGGACACGACTGAGCGACTGAACTGAACTGAACTGATAGTCATATTGATATATGTTAGATCTGCAGAATCTACTCATTGTCATAGCTGAAACTTTGTACCCCCATGCCTGGCAACCACCATCCTACTCTCTACTTCTATGAATTTGACTATTTTAGAGTTTCATGTAAATGAGATCATTCAGTATTTTCTTTCTGTGATTGATTTTTTCCACTTAGCATAATGACCTCTAAGTTCACCCATGTTGCTGCAAACGGATGATTTTCTTTCTTTTTTTAAGTTAAATAGTATTTCATTGAGCATTTTTGTGTGTGTATCTATCTTTGTCTGTATGTCTACCACATTTTCTTTATACATTCATCTACTGACAGGTTGCTTCCATATCTTGACTATTGTGAATAAGGCTGCAGAGAACGAGTGCAGATATCTTTTTCAGATGTTGATTGTGTTTCCTTTGGAAATATAGCCAGAAGTGGGATTACTGGATCTTATGGTTTTTCTATTTTTAATACTTTGAGCTTTCATGCTGTTCTCCATGGTGGCACTACCAGTTTACACCCATCCACAGTGCGCAGGGGGTCCCTTTCTCCCACATTCTCAGCACTAGTTATCTTCTGACATTTTGATGGTAGCCATTTTAAAGGTGTGAGGTGGTAGCTCATTGTGGTTTTGATTTGAATTTCACTGATGATTAGCAACGCTGAGCACCTTTTCATGTATCTGTCGGCAATTTTAATGACTCTCTTTTTTTTCCACAATAGTAAAAGATGTTTATCAGTTTTCACAATCAATAGCCAGACAGAAAGTAAAAGGTAATTACTATTGCAAGCCATAATGGGAACATTACTAATTTAATAATATGAAACATTATGTATAATTTGTCAAGCAGAGTGATGTGGTAACTAGAGGTGCATACATGCACATATTTTCTTCCACCCAGATAGTCTATGTCTCATGGCTGGTGCATTAAATCCATTTACAGTTAAGGTAATTATCAATATGTGTGATCCTATTACCATTTTCTTAATTGAGTTTATTTTGTATAGGTCTTTTCCTTGTCTTTTGATTCCTGCCTAGAGAAGTTCCTTTAGCATTTTTGTTGTCAAGCTGGTTTGGTGGCCCTGAATTCTCCTAACTTTTGTTTGTCTGGAAAGCTTTTGATTTCGCCATCAAATCTGAAGGAGAGTCTTGCTGGGTAGAGTATTCTTGGTTGTAGGATCTTCCCTTTCATAACTTTAAATGTATCATGCCATTCCCTCTGGCTTGCAGAGTTTCTGCTGAGAAATCAGCTGAGAGCCTGATGGGAGTTCCTTTGCATGTTATTTGCCATTTTCCCCTTGTTGCTTTTAATATTTTATCTCTGTCTTTAATTTTTGTCAGTTTGATTGCTATATATCTTGGTGTATTCCTCCTTGAGTTTATCCTGCCAGGGACTCTCTGTGCTTCCTGGACTTGGTTGACTATCTCCTTTCCCATGTTGGGGAAGTCTTCAGCTATTATCTCTTCAAATATTTTCTCAGGTCCTTTCTTTCTCTCTTCTCCTTCTGAGACCCCTATAATGCAAATGTTGGTGCATTTGACTTTTCGTCTCAGAGGTTTCTTAGGCTGTCTTCATCTTTTTTATTCTAATTTCTATATTGTGTCCTGGGCAGTGGCATCCACCCTTGTCTTCCAGGTCGCTTGTCCATTCTCCTGCCTCAGATGTCCTGCTACCGATTATTCCCAGTGTATTATTCATCTGTGTTCGTTTGTTCTTTAGTTCTTCTAGGTCTTTGGTAAACATTTCTTGAATCTGCTCAAAATTTGTCTCCAAATTTTTTTCTGAGATTCTGAATCTTCACTATCATTATTCTGAGTTCTTTTTTTGGAATGTTGCCTATCTCCTCCTCATTTAGTTGTCTTTCTGGGGTTTTATCTCTTCATCTGGAACATAACCTTCTGCTTTTTCATCCTGATTAACTTTCTATAATGTGATTTTTTTTCTTTTTCTAGTTGCTGTGGGATTATGGTACTTTTTGCTTCTTCGGTCTGCCCTCTGATGCAGGCGGCTAAGAGACTTGTGTAAATTTCCTGATGGGAGGGACTGGTGGAGGGAAAAACTGAGTCATGTTCTGGTGGACAGGGCCTTGCTCATTAAAGCTTTAACCCAGTTACCTGCTGATGAGTGGGGCTGCAATCCCTCCCTGGTAATTGTTTGGCCTAAGGCAACCCAGCACTGGGGTCTATGGGTTCTATGGTAGGGTTAATGGTGATCTCCAAGAGGGTTTATGCCAATGGGGACCTTCCAGGACTGCTGTTACCAGTGCCCGTATCCCTGTGGTGAGCCCCTGTTGACCCACACCTCCATAGGAGACCCTCCAACACTAGCAGGTAGATTTGGTTCAGTCTTCTGTGGGGTCACTGCTCCTTTCCTCTGAGTCTTGGTACACACAAGATTTTGTTTGTGCCCTTCAAGACTGGAGTCTCTGTTTCCCCCAGTCCTGTGGAAGTCCTGTAATCAAATCCCATTGGCCTTCAAGGTCAGATTCCCTGGGGATTCCCAGACCCTTTGTCTGATTCCCAGGCTTGGAAGCCTGAGGTGGGGCTCAGAAGTTTCACAATAGTGGGAGAACTTCTTTGGTATTATTGTTCTCCAGTTTGTGGTCATCACCTTGATGGGAATTGGATTTGATTTTATTGTGATTGCACCCCTCCTATTATCTCACTGAGGCTTCTTCTTGTCTTTCGATGGGGCTATATTTTTTTGGTGGGTTCCAGCGTCCTTCTGTCAATGGTTTCTCAACAGCTAGTTGTGATTTTGGTGTTCTAACAGGAGGAAATGAATGCATATCCTTCTACCCCGCCATCTTGAAACAGGTGCCTCTGTATAGCTCCTTGCAAAGAAAGTCTTTTGCTTACTTGTCCATTTTTGTTTCTATTGCCTGTTCTCTTAGTGTCAAATCCAAAATTATCACCAAAACCAACATCAAGAAAATTTTTCCCTATGTTAAATCCTAGTTGTTTTGCAATTTCCAGTCTTTAGCATCACAAGATGTTCATCCAGCTTTCCACATTCTGCCATCTGTTATGCAGATAAAATCCCATACAGTTTCCATACAACCCTGGGATAAAGTGGTAAAATTTATAAACCACTGAGTGATAAACCATGCAACTACTTTTTTAATATACACAAGATAGTCTTACTAATACTCAGCATAAATACTAATCTCAGCATAATATTGAAATTCATATAACATGGACAAAAACTGCCAAACACCCTTTCAATATAAACAAGACCGAGATGCTCCCAAGACCCACTGGCCATCCTTTGCCTTCTTTAATTTCCATGTTTCTGTTTTATGCTAAAAACCTGCCTCCTCCAACAACTTCCATCAGATGAAAACATTACACAAGGCATAGTAGAGAAAGTTCTTCACCTGTTATGTTGGCAGCAGCTAATTAACATTATTCAGATCACAGAGTTTTCATTTCCTGCTTATTAATTGGAAAGTATTCCCTGAAAGAATCTCTTTACTGTATATGGGCATGTGGAGATATTATCTGGAGTCTATAAAACAGACCTGGCAATCCAATTTTCTGATTTTAATGGAGTATAATAATGCACCAGGGGTCTTTGTTTCCTGCCTTTAACATACACACAACTATAATTTAACAAATTTGTTTAGCTCAGATTTTCCTAGTTTGCCCACAGAAAATCCAGCCCCTGTCCCTTGGGAAATGCTGTTGGTCATGCACAGACATTCTATGAATTATGCACAAAGCATCAGCCAAGGGCTCTTTGGTAGTTACCCTGTGTATTGGGTACAGTTCTTTTCCTAAAACTATAAGAAAGATCCTTCACTTCCACACATTAAATTCTTTTCTGCATATTCATTCTCACATTTGCAAATCTCCCATGGGCAGACAGTTTGCAAAGACCATATGGTAAGAAGATGTTTTGCCCTGTTTTTAAAGTTCTTTTGCAAAACTGTGATACACAATTTATCCAGCCAAATATTGTCAAGGGATGGAGTAAATTCTAGATAATTATAGTTGGCCCCATTTCACGGGAAAATACCCTTTATGATATATTTTTTGGTATGTATATTTTAATGAAATACTAGCTTCTTGCTTTTTAAAGTCTGCTGAACCTAAATTTTCTGTAGTAAATCCATGATACAATTAGAAACATCACTGGTTCCTCAATTCCCCAGTGCTCCCAGGGTCTGCTTAGGTATATGGAGCTGTTTGTTAATACACAAAACATCTGACACTGAATTTTTTAGGCTTTCTTTTTTTATGTTAACATAGTTTCTTGTCTCTTGGAGCGAGTTCTTATTGTTTGCAAGTGTTCATTTCTAATAGCTTGAAACATTCTAGATGAAGCCTTACTTGGCTGAGGTAGGTGATGGTTAACACACATCAAAACATTTCTGACTCTGCACATTTATGGCTATCCTGACAGTTTATGACTTCCCCCCTAGTATGTAGAAGAGTCTACCTTCATAACTAGAGAACAAAACCAGGAGATGTAGGTGCTGGTGATTGACAGACTAACTCTCTGGTGGCTCCACGTGACGTCTTCTCATGAACAGGATTTAAAACCTGTAGTTAATAAAATTTAAAAGAGCGACAGTTTACATACTTTGAGTTGTATCCATAAGTGAAAAGAATCTAATAAATTGTACTTCTGATTACACATCTACCATCGTAAGTGAAGACTGTCAACCCAGATCTCTTCAGGAGCCAGCAAATAATATCAGTGTATGAACCAGTCAAGTATAAGATACTAGCAGGTGAAGCCAGTAGTGGTGTGTGTCCCTCTAAGTAATGTAGATATCTTTAGGAATATTGTGCCCCAGGCAGGCACAGACATGCAAGTCAAATGTGGCCTCTAGAAAATCATCATTATGGTATTTGAAAATCNGTATAAGATACTAGCAGGTGAAGCCAGTAGTGGTGTGTGTCCCTCTGAGTAATGTAGATATCTTTAGGAATATTGTGCCCCAGGCAGGCACAGACATGCAAGTCAAATGTGGCCTCTAGAAAATCATCATTATGGTATTTGAAAATCTTATATTTCTCTTGTGTGTCTTTCTTACTACTCACACACGACACTTCACTCCTGAATGCCAAATGTGTAGGGACTTCCCCTACCATCAGGCAGTTCTCTGAGATACCAGCTAGACCTCCTAGAATTTATCTCAATTCTGACCTAATCTACCTAGAGAGAGCATCAGATCCTGCAAGACAAGGACCCAGTCCCACGAGACAGCCCCACNCTACCAGGCTCCTCCATCCAGGGGATTTTCCAGGCAAGAGTACTGGAGTGGGTTGCCATTGCCTTCTCTGAAACAAACACTGAAACGTCAGTATTTGCCAATTCGGAAGATTTTCAGGGCTATACTTAGACTTGACCTAAGAGGAAAGAATACCACATAGGGCAGCTTTGATTATATACCCTTAAAAATGTGGGTACTTGCGAAATGTCTATTTATTCATATAACAAGTTTTTGCTAAGCTTCCACCAGGAGTCTCATCCATGTGCCACCTATGAATAAAGCTGTTTATTTCATCAGGGTTTCCTGTATCAGAACGCTGTCTTGTTAAAGAGGGAAATAGAATATCTTGAACACTGCTGATGACTCACTCATTCACATAAATATTTCTTGAACAGCTCCTCTGTGTGAGGTGCCAGCTCAAGCAGTAAGAACATTACCATAGCCTTAACAATAATATTCACAGAAGCAAAAGGCAGAGCAGAAACATGACATTCGAGTCTCAGATATTTCATTCACTAGCTTGGGCGAGTCACGAACCACCCCCCTTCCCCTCAAAGTGTGGCCAGTAAGTCCTGCTCCCCTGCCGAATTTATGCAAGAATATCTTCAAACAATTCAAACAGTTTCTAAGCTACAAATGCTATGGGACTTCCTTGGTGATCCAGTGATCCTTGCCTTCCAATCTGCAGATGCAGCTTTGATCCCAGATTGGGAAGCTAAGCTCCCACATGCCTTGCAGCCAAAAAACCAGAACATAAATCAGAAGCAATACTGTACCAAATTCAATAAAGACTTTAAAAATGGCCCACATCAAAAAAAAGTCTTTTAAAAATTGCTATATATATCATCGATTTGTTATTACTATTATCAATATACCATTTTATACTTATTTATACTGGTTCAATCCCTAGGTCGGGAAGATCTCCTGGAGAAGGGAATGGCAACCCACTCGAGTATTCCTCCCTGGAGAATTCCATGAACAGAGGAGCCTGGTGGGCTACAGTCCATAGGGTCACAAGAGTCTGACACAGCTGAAGTGACTTAGCATGCATACTGATATTTAGCTTTCTCTTTCATTTTCTTACCTGGTGCTCATCCACAGAAGTCCCATCTTCTAACCCTTAGTTAAGGAAAATGAAATCATCATAGCTACTGAGGCCATTCTCCTTGCAGCTGCTGACTCATTCTTATCTGCCAGCTTTATGGGCCCCCTCCTAGCCCTTCACACAAGTAGCCCGCAACGTGGGATGTGAATGCTGTGTTCTGGCCTCTGTTCATCTGTTACGTGGACATGCACCACATATCTCAGGCAGAACTTCTCTACGGAGTCACATCTAAGGTCTACAAAGGGAGAGGCCTTAGCCAATGCAAGGAAGCAGAGCAGGGAAGCATGGGGCTCTGTTAGAATCCCTGTTAACTTTGCTGCTACAGTATGACTTGACCTTTCTTTGGCTGCATCTCCTTGCTGCTCCCTCAGCCAAGCAAGTGGCTGCTACATGTCCCAGTGACTCTGACTACATCTGCACTGTAGGTTGGGATGTGATCAGGAGGTCTGCTGGGTACCATTCAGAGTGGTCATTCATAAGTACTAACAAGGCACACACGAACCCAAAGAACTATCTTGGGACTATTATTAAACAAGGTCTGTGTTAGAAAGCCAATTCAAGTTATCGCTCTTAATAGGGCAGTGTAATTAACGATCCAAATATGACTTTTCATCTGAGAATGGACAATTATCCCTTATGGGGGGGCAGGGGGAAATGTCTCTACTATGGAAGTTGGTACCTGCACCTGGTGGTGGCTAGAATTCTGAAGTGATAGATTTTGAAAATGTACTGACTTTTCTAAGAGTACAAAACATTTGAAAAAGATTTTTTTTTCCCCTTCCCTGGTGGCTCAGATGGTAAAGAATTTGCCTGCAGTGCAGAAGACCTGGGTTTAATTCCTGGATCGGGAAGATCCCTGGAGAAGGGAATGGCAACCCACTCCAGTATTCTTGCCTGGAGAATTCTATGGACAGAGGAGCCTGATGGGCTACAGTCCATGGGATCGCAAAAAGTCAGACACACCTGAGAGACTAACACTTTTCATCTTTCTTCCTACTTATTTTAATCAACTTTGATGAGGTATGTGACTGATTAAGGTTGACCAGTATCTCAAAAATACTCTCCCCCAAATTTATGTCTGCCCAGAACCTCAGTACATGATCTGATCTGGTCTTTGCAGGTATAATGAAGCTGAAGTGAGGTGGGCCCTAATCCAATGGCTGGTGTCCTTTTAAGAAGAGGGAAATCTGGCTACAGAGAAGAACAGGCCAGGTCAAGGAGGCAGACTAGAGTTATGTTGCCCCTAGTCAAGGACCGCCAAGGATTGCCAGCAAACCCAGAAGCTAAGGAGAGCCAAGGAAGAGCCTAGAATCTTCAGAGGGGGCACAGTCCTGCCAAAACCTTGATTTGGGATTTCCAACCTCCAGACCTGTGATATATCTCTTTACTTTTAAGCCACCTAGTGGCACTAGGAAACTAGGAAACTAGCACTAGGAAACTTACATTGTCACATAAAATAAAACACCAATTTTAAAAGCACAATTCAATGAGTTTTGACAAATACAAACACACACACACACACACACACACACACACACACACNAGCTGAGTGCCAAAGAATTGATGCTTTTAAACTGTGGTGTTGGAGAAGACCCTTGAGAGTCCCTTGGACTTCAAGGAGCTCCACCAGCCCATCCTCTCTAAAGGAGATCAGTCCTGGGTGTTCATTGGTAGGACTGATGTTGAAGCTGAAACTCCAGTACTTTGACCACCTGATGCAAAGAACTGACTCTTTGGAAGACTCTGATGCTGAGAAAGATTGAAGTCGGGAGGAGAGGGGACGACAGAGGATGAGATGGTTGGATGGCATCACCAACTCTATGGACATGGGTTTGAACAAGCTCTGGGAGTTGGTGATGGACAGGGAAGCCTAGTGCACTGCAGTCCATGGAGTTGCAAAGAGTCAGACATGGTTGAGTGACTGAACTAAACTGAACCGATATTTATCAGTTGACAAACCTGTCAATCCTAAAGGAAATCAATCCTGAATATCCATTGGAAGGACAGATGCCAAAGCTGAAGCTCCAATAATTTGGCCATCTGATACAAAAAGCCAACTCACTAGAAAAGACCCTGATGCTGGGAAAGATTGAAGACAAAAGGGGAAGAGGGTATCAGAGGATGAGACGGTTAGATAGCATCACCAACTCAATGGAGATGAATTTGAGCAAACCCCAGGAGATAGTGAAGGACAGGGAAGCCTAGGGTGCTGCAGAGTCAGACATTACTTAGCAGCTGAACAACAATAACGCAGATGAGCTGCCAGGTATAGAGATACACAGAAGTCTGGGAGGGTACAAAGCACAGCAGCTTGTTCCCATGGATTTGGGTTGCATTACCATTCTGGTATGTGAATCTCTTCACCCACCTNGTCCATGAGGTCTCAAAGAGTCAGACATTACTTAGCAACTGAACAACAATAACGCAGATGAGCTGCCAGGAATAGAGATACACAGAAGTCTGGGAGGGTACAAAGCACAGCAGCTTGTTCCCATGGATTTGGGTTGCATCACCATTCTGGTATGTGAATCTCTTCACCCACCTGGAAGCTCCCAGAAGCCCATAGTTAGAAGCTTCATAGGCACGATGGACCATTGCCTCCATTTGCAGTCCCTCCCCACTCTCTGGAGAAATTGGGAGTGAGGGTGGGGCTGAAAGTTTCAAGCTTCTAATCACAGCTTGGTCTTTCTATGAGAAGCCCCTATCCAGGAGCCCATGGAGAGTTACCTCATTAGAGCAAAATGTGCTCCTAGTGATGTCTTCACATAGGAGTTTACAAGAATTATAGGAGTTCTGAGCCAGGAACTTGGGGCAGAGATAAAAATACATATATCCTATTATCTCACATTAATAGTTTTATTTTTAGACTATCTTCATCAGTTTTTTTCATATTAAAGTAATATAATTCAAAAAATCAATGAGTAGCTTTTCCTTTTTGAGTGCTCTAACAGATTTTTTTCCTGGAGAATCATCTTTTCTTTCAAAGTATGAAAAAGTACATAGTTTATAATACCATACAGAGAAAGTGCTTTAATAATTCTTTTCATTGTCCCACAGTTTGGGGGACATTCAGGACACCCAGGAAGGGAGAAGCATGTGGAGGTTCTGAACAGGGGCCCTGGGCTCAGATTGCAGGGCTGCGCATCCCTTCTCCTCTAGTCCCAGACTGGACAATCCCAGTCACGTTTCCCAGGCTCCCTGAGAGTTGGCTTCTTCATCAGTAATGCAGATGGGAACAATGCCTGCTTCACCACTAGATGTACTTCCCTGGTACATCATCCCGGGTAGCTCAGATGGTAAAGAATCCACCAGCAATGCAGGAGACCCTGGTTTGATTCCTGAGTTGGAAAGATCTCTGGAGAATGGATAGGCTACCCACTCCAGTATTCTTGGGTTTCCCTGGTGACTGGGCTGGTAAGGAATCTGCCTGCAATGTGGAAGACCTGGGTTTGATCCCTGGATTGGGAAGATTCCCTTGGAGGAGGCCATGGCTACCCACTCCAGCATTCTTGCCTGGAAAATCCCCATGGACAGAGAAGCCTGGTGGGCTACAGCCCATGGGGTCACAAAGATTTGGACCTCATGTGAAGAGTTGACTCACTGGAAAAGTCTTTGATGCTGGGAGGGATTGGGGGCAGGAGGAGAAGGGGATGACAGAGGATGAGATGGACATCACTGACTCGATGGACCCGAGTCTGAGTGAACTCCGGGAGCTGGTGATGGACAGGGAGGCCTGGCGTGCTGCGATTCATGGGGTCGCAAAGAGTCAGACACGACTGAGCGATTGAACTGAACTGAACTGAGTGACTCAGCATAGCATGAATACATCACAGGAGACAAGCAAAGAAAGGACTTTGAGCCTGACAAATATCAAAGTTTACCATGTGATAGTTATGATCACCATCATCATGGCATTTTATTTGGTCCAGGAAATGATGTCTTCATTCTGTGATTCCTCACAGCTTCCAGCGGAGTTGCCCCAGGCTCTCCCCCCAATGAATCAATGGCAGTCTTTGTTTACAGGAGGAAGATGAGTAAGACTTAGAACAAGACCTCACTTACAGCACTAAATTAATTTTTGTAAATCTTTAACAGAAACAGCAAATGAGGAAGCAAGACATTCATTTTCAGGAGTTGGGCTTTGTTAAGAGCGAGAAGGATTTGTGTTTCCAAAGGCCTGGAAAGTGGAGCACTTGGGCCTTGAGTCCGCGCTCTAGATCAAACAACAAGGAAGAAAGCATAGCAGTGCACTTGGTCCGCCTCCACACTGGGAAGAGACATCTCCTGGAGAAGGGAGAGCCAGGAGTGGGGAAGATGAGCCAGTGCAAGGCTGTTAGATACCGAGAAAATGACCTCTCTGGGACCCTCTCCTTGACCCCACACCTCTTCATCAGCATCTCCATCCCAGAAAGAGGGAGTGCCGAAATCCCCAGTGTGTGTAGGGCTCCAAAAGCACAGGAGGATTCCCTGAGTTCCGGTCTGGAGCTGGAGGCGCAGACAGCTTCCTTGATGACCCTGTGACCACTTGAGCCACGGGAGAGCAGCATCCTGGAGCCCCACCTCAGGGGGAAGGTGTGTACATGCCCAGGCGTGTATGTGTGTGTGTGTGTGTGTGTGTGTGTGTGTGAAGGGGGAGGGCCCAGAAACATTTATTTAATTCTTGGCAGGACTGTATTTCAAACCAGAAGTGACTGAGTTTTGTTGAGCTGGCAGGATGGTTTTTCCCTACCACCAGACAGAAACAGGGGCTTGAGGATGACACTGACTTGCATAAAAATGAAGTCACCAAACTCAGTCTTGTGACTGTTTATGATTCTTCTCCTTTATTCACTGATTTCCCCAAAGGTGTTTTTTGCGCCTTCCCTTTGCTCTGCTCTGAAGCTCTAGTTACTAAGGAAACAACATCACCAACTTAACAATGGTTTACTCTCTCCATGGGGTCTGTGCATCTGGTTTTCTCTGCCCTTGTCTCCTCTCTGCATGTTACAGCCATGTGAAAGGAGGAGGGTTTAAACCTCCACTAGGCTGCGGCTCAGTTCTTGCTTGGATTCTAACCTAAAATTGGTTTCCCGTGACCAGAAATGGCGCTGCCCAGCTGCCCAGCATGTCAGTAAACTCCATCCCCCAGCATCACTGTCCAAGCACTTCCTGAGCAGCAGCTTATGGGAACTGAAGCCCACAGAGCCCTTCTAGTTGGCTGTTTTCCGACAACCACACTTTCATTTGTGTAGGCGAGATTAAGGTGTCAGAGATCTCTTGCTTCCGCTTCTTCTACTTCACTTCACCTACTTCACTTCTACTTCACCTACTTTTTTAAGTTAAAAGACTTTTGGAGATGTATATATGCGTGAAAAGAATATTTATTGAATAAGGAATTTTCAATTATATGGAAAAGTGAATACCAACCCAGAACTTTTTTATGGTGGCATTTTTAAAAAGGTGGGCTTACCTATGAAACCCATGGAATTAAGATGAAAAACATCAGTGTGAGAAGTTTTTTTGACTAGTTATCCATTTCAGCAGGTGCAGCAGCCCCTCCATCCAAACGGGACAGTGCTGTCAAGAGGAAGAGTGTCCACTGTGGAGAGGGAGCCCCGCAGAGCGCCGGGGGAGCAGAGGCCCAGCGGGGCATTTGGCCTAGTGGTGCTCCAGGCTGGGTGTTTCACTGGTTGGTCCTGCTGTCTGATGCCCTGGAGCATCCACGCAGAAGCGAGCAAGCCCAGGATTGCTGCCCTTCCTCTCTGCTTGCTCTTCGCTTCCAAGGCAGGAAACTCTTTTACTAGAGGGAGCACCGAGACAGCAGATTAAGGCCTTGCACAAGGAGAAAAAAGAAAAAGAGATTAGGGAATCCAGGAGAAAATCTCAACTTGCCTCAAAGTCCTTGTTCATCCCAAGCATAAATGCCAGCATTACCTTGTACCAGGTAAATACAGAGGCCCAAAAATAGGAACCCAAATAATGACATGCTCAGCACTGAGTTATCCTGAGGGAGAATTTTGTTACTTATGACCTGATATTCCTATTGCTGCTGTGAACCTTCAGATATAAATCTGTAGGGAACATCATTTGCTTGATTGCAAAAAGTTACTTGACCTCTCACATTCTTTTTCTCTGTAATCCCTAGTCAGACTCATACAAAGCAAAGTAGTTATTAAAACAATTCTTCCTAAGTGGAGAGGACTACAGGAAAAGAAATTATCAATATCTAATGTAGAAATACAGTGAGAAAAATTTCAAGATGAAGGTGAAACTCGGAGACAATACTAAGGCACTTCATCCAGTCTTCCTGACTATAGTTTCTCTGTCCGAATCCATAAGCAGACCAGTGGGGAGGGATGGGGACGCAGCATTCCACTCTGCTGTGATGGAAATCCTCCAAGTTCAGGCCAGCCAACATGGTAGCCATTACTTCATGAGACTACTGAGCACTTAAAATATGACTTGCATGAATGAGGAACTGTCTTTTAGTTTTATTTTATTTCGGTGAATTAAAATTTAAAATTAAATTGCCATACAAATCTCGTGATTTTGGACTGCAGTGCCCCAGAGAATGTCCAGACCTTGGTTATAAAATGCTGTTCCTTCAGTTAGGGCAAAAAAACACCAAGGGGTTGCAAAAGAAAGGGGCCTTGACACAGGCACAGGCGTAAGGTAGGCCACTACACTTGACCTTGGTGGTGACCCTGTTTGGAGCCTCAGAGCATTTCAGAAGCTGACACTGGGAGCATGGAAATGGGCTAAGATACCCTTTATGATTCTCTTCCAGGCTCATGAGAATTCTACTCCATTCATTGTGTGTAATTGAAGTGTCTCCGTTCCTCCAGACATTTTTTCTCATTTGGAGAAGTGCCGGTTGCTAGGAGACTGAATTGCCTTTTCAAGTAGAGTATTTTAGAGAGGAACAATTCACATGATTTTCTTCTTTAGTGAAATGAAAATTTGTAAAATGTTTGAATGCACAGTGAAAAAGTCAAGCTTTTACATTTCTTTATGTATTTGTTTTAGCAGTCATAGAAACTTTCATTTACTTTTCCCACTGCCTCACACTGCAAGAAAGAAGACAAAAACTGATTGCTTTTTCTGTAGAATTTATTGAGAAAGAGTAACATTCCCAGGCTTCCTCCTAGGGATGGTGAAGTGATATCCATCTCACTTACTTCACAAGGGAGCTGTGAATGAGAATCAAAAATAATAACATTTATAATGGAAATGAAAATTGTAAAACACCATCTACCAAACATATATTAGTATTGCACTCAATTGTTCATGGTTTTATCCAACTACTTCTTACCATGATTTTCATAAATTTATAAAATCAGTCCTTCTGAACGTATCATTTAATAAGCAAAGAAACTGCAACTTTGAAAAGTGAATAAATTCACCCACGTTTCTAACATCCAGACAAAGATTTCACTGTTCTACAGTGATTTCTTGAGGGGTATGAAGAAAACTCTTTTAAATGTTCAGGTGAATTTACATAATCACTGTCAATAACATTTGAAACCTGCAAACATAGTTGTATAAAATAAGATTTCCTATATAACTCACCCAATCTGATGTCTGACATATAATAAGTGTTCCATTTAAAAATAGTTATAGTAATGATGACAATAACTTAGCTAGTAAAGATCTTTTCTTTCAAATTACTTGGCCCTTGCTGTAAAAATCCAGTTGTAGTTATCTTTTTTTTTTTTCCCCACTAACAGGATTCTCTAATTTCACTAACAGAATTCTCTGAGTATTGTTTGAAGAAATTTGACAACATTAATTGATAGAATCTGTGGCGTTTCCTTCCCTTTTTGTGTATCTGAGCTGCAGAAGAATTCATCAAACATGGAATACGAGTATTTGTTTTACAAAGGAAGACTGTATAATGTAGTTGAAAGAGCTATTTGATAATTTTGTTGGATGCTGTTAACTATGGCTTTTGAGGAGCTCAAACTCGTTAGAGTGAAGTATCAGCCTGACAAGCATCCTAGAAGGCCTCTTCCTGGAAGCAACTTCTAAAAGCCAGCACTTTGACACAGTTACACCCCTAAAGCTAAAAAGCCAGCACTTTGACACAGTTACACCCCTAAAGATGATACTGGTTTACCGACAACATCCCATAAACACAAGGAACAACTTGCCAGCTATCCCCAAGGTCTCTCGACATACCCTGAGGTTCTCAACCTGGCTGTCCAAAGCTCAGAACTGCCCAGAGCTTTTATAAACACCCAGGCCTCTCCCTTGGCCAATAAGTACTATCTCTGGGAGGTGAGGCAGGTCCAGGCAGCTTTAAACACCACCCACCCCCCACCCCCCGCCCCTGCCTTCCTGGGGTGAACCTAATGTGCAGCCGTGTTAAGAAAAAGGGTATGCAGGTGTTCTGATTTCAGGTTTCCCTCACTTAAACAAGCACTTCCAGGCCCACAGCACCACTCTGGCCCTAGCATAAAAACCTCTGAGAGCAGAAGTCCTCTGTACCACCTAACAAGAGATCACACCTATAGGATGCACACAGACTGCTTGCTGCAGTCTTCTTTCTCTTGTAACCAAGCAGGACCCTGTAGGCCTTCCAAGAACAGACCCTACCCATGTACTCCGTCTTTTGTTTGTAGAAAAACTTTCATCAAACAATAAATTTAATCAGAGAAGGAGAAAATGCAGAAAGGAAAACAGTTGACAAAATAATACTTTCGTCATTAAACGAAATCAAGGACCGTTAGCACTTCCTCAAGGACTCTAGGTAATATTCTGAGCCTTTGTCCTTTGAGCTGCTTTGCAGATACTGAAATCCCCACGAGGTGGAAAAACTTTCTATGCTGCCCACAAGCCTGCAGACCCCAGAATGGTTGAAAACAGAAGGTTGACATGCTGACTTTAGATTACCTCACCACCAATGAATCAGAAGAGTGTCCATGAGCTGATGATGCCACCTTGCTCTTTGAACACTGTGAAACCCCTCACTAACCCAGCCAGGGTGGGTTACACAGTCTTGAAGGCTTTAACCTGCTATGTCTCCCTTTGCCTGGCAAAGCAATCAAGCATTTCTTTCCTGTTTCACCCCAAACTCAGGCTCCATATGTCTATTCAGCACCGGTGAAAAAGAGGCCGAATTTCAGCAACACTTCCCTCTCTCCCTCTTTCCTCCTACCACTCCACCCTTGATCTTGATCTTTCTTCTATCTCTAATTCACATCTCTCTCCTTTTCCCTGTCCCTCCCCTAGCCCTTTCAGTTCTGCTCTGAGAAACCCCCCTCTTTGATACTCCTTCATTTTCTTCCTTTTCCCACTTTCTGTCAGTCTATCTTAAGAACCTTTCCTGTGTTCCATTTCTACATGTTTGTGCCATCTGTGGGCCAAGCTAAAAGCCTGGGTGAGGGTGGGGGAGTCATTGGTCCAGACTTACATAGAAACACTGAAAAGAAATAGGTTCAAAAGGAATCAGTGCCACTGCTTTAAAGCCTTTGAAAGTAGCTACAAGTCCTTTTTGGAATGTCTTCATCCTCCTCTAATTAGACNCTAAAAGCCTGGGTGAGGGTGGGGGAGTCATTGGTCCAGACTTACATAGAAACACTGAAAAGAAATAGGTTCAAAAGGAATCAGTGCCACTGCTTTAAAGCCTTTGAAAGTAGCTACAAGTCCTTTTTGGAATGTCTTCATCCTCCTCTAATTAGACTTGCTTTTCCTTAAGCACCACTATTCCAAACAACACATTGTTTCGTTTTTAAGCATAGCTTAAAGCTCTTCTCTGGAGAAGGCAATGGCACCCCACTCCAGTACTCTTGCCTGGAAAATCCCACGGACAGAGGAGCCTGGAAAGCTGCAGTCCATGGGGTCGCTGAGGGTCTGACACGACTGAGCGACTTCACTTTCACTTTTCACTTTCATGCACTGGAGAAGGAAATGGCAACCCACTCCAGTGTTCTTGCCTGGAGAATCCCAGGGACGGGGGAGCCTGGTGGGCTGCTGTCTATGGGGTCGCACAGAGTCGGACACGACTGAAGAGACTTAGCAGCAGCAGCAGCAGCAGCAGCAGCAAAGCTCTTCTCTTTTAATTAAGGGCATTGGAACATTACTCTGCTGTTATTTCATTGCTTTCAGATTCAGTTCTCCCATTCCGTAGCTGGATGCCTGTAATCTCCATGGCAATAAAGAAGTGGGAGATGGAGAAATTTAAAATGTGAAGGAAAAACTTGTTTGAAGTAATCAGGAGAGTAAGTCATTATCATTAACTATTAGTGTCCATTTGACATCCCTTCCTCCATGGAGTCTTTTGAGGATCTCCCATCTAGGCCATTTTGGGAAGATTGCTCACAAATTTATTTCACTTTCAAGAGACACAGGTTCAATCCCTGATCTGGGAGGATCCCACATGCAGGGGAGAACTAAGCCCAGGCACCGCAACTATGGAGCCAGTTCTCTAGAGCCCAGGACCCCCAACTCCTACGTCCATGTGCTGAAACTGCCGAAGCCTTCACACCCTAGAGCCTGTGCTCTGCAGCGAGAGAAGCCCCTGCAATGAGAAGCCCCTGAGCCACAGCAGCCCCGGCTTGCCACGGCTAGAGAAAAGCCCTTCCAGCAATGAAGAAGCTACCAAGCCAAAAACAAATCAACAAGAAAATTATTTTTTTAATAAAGTAAAAAATAAGAAAGAAAATGCACACTAAAAGGCGTTGGTCTCTGTGTCTGACCTCTGACTGAAACTGATTGGCAGATTTCTGGAATTTTCACTCAGCAGGTGTTTGTGCTCATCTCTGCCTTTGTGCTCCTGAGTCCCTCTCACTGGAATTCTTCTCCAATTCTTCTCCTGTTTTCTTCAAAAGACGCTGACATTTTGCCCTGGTTTTTCCGTCTCTGACACTCTCCCTTTAGTTATCTCGCTGAACTCTAGAAGGAGTGGCTTAAAGCTAACCTAAATAAGAATTTGAGTCCTTGAGATTGTTGTGAATGCATGCAGAAATGAGTTTAGTGCACCAGGACCTTTTTTTAATAAAAGAAAGGAAAAAAGATTAATTAAACAATTGTTAAGCTGGTCCAGGTTCCTGGGTTTTTACTGACTGACCTAGGAACCTACATAAAAGAGAGGCAATTTTTAAAATGCATTTTGAGTTCCTANCCTAGCCCTTTCAGTTCTGCTCTGAGAAACCCCCCTCTTTGATACTCCTTCATTTTCTTCCTTTTCCCACTTTCTGTCAGTCTATCTTAAGAACCTTTCCTGTGTTCCATTTCTACATGTTTGTGCCATCTGTGGGCCAAGCTAAAAGCCTGGGTGAGGGTGGGGGAGTCATTGGTCCAGACTTACATAGAAACACTGAAAAGAAATAGGTTCAAAAGGAATCAGTGCCACTGCTTTAAAGCCTTTGAAAGTAGCTACAAGTCCTTTTTGGAATGTCTTCATCCTCCTCTAATTAGACTTGCTTTTCCTTAAGCACCACTATTCCAAACAACACATTGTTTCGTTTTTAAGCATAGCTTAAAGCTCTTCTCTGGAGAAGGCAATGGCACCCCACTCCAGTACTCTTGCCTGGAAAATCCCACGGACAGAGGAGCCTGGAAAGCTGCAGTCCATGGGGTCGCTGAGGGTCTGACACGACTGAGCGACTTCACTTTCACTTTTCACTTTCATGCACTGGAGAAGGAAATGGCAACCCACTCCAGTGTTCTTGCCTGGAGAATCCCAGGGACGGGGGAGCCTGGTGGGCTGCTGTCTATGGGGTCGCACAGAGTCGGACACGACTGAAGAGACTTAGCAGCAGCAGCAGCAGCAGCAGCAGCAGCAAAGCTCTTCTCTTTTAATTAAGGGCATTGGAACATTACTCTGCTGTTATTTCATTGCTTTCAGATTCAGTTCTCCCATTCCGTAGCTGGATGCCTGTAATCTCCATGGCAATAAAGAAGTGGGAGATGGAGAAATTTAAAATGTGAAGGAAAAACTTGTTTGAAGTAATCAGGAGAGTAAGTCATTATCATTAACTATTAGTGTCCATTTGACATCCCTTCCTCCATGGAGTCTTTTGAGGATCTCCCATCTAGGCCATTTTGGGAAGATTGCTCACAAATTTATTTCACTTTCAAGAGACACAGGTTCAATCCCTGATCTGGGAGGATCCCACATGCAGGGGAGAACTAAGCCCAGGCACCGCAACTATGGAGCCAGTTCTCTAGAGCCCAGGACCCCCAACTCCTACGTCCATGTGCTGAAACTGCCGAAGCCTTCACACCCTAGAGCCTGTGCTCTGCAGCGAGAGAAGCCCCTGCAATGAGAAGCCCCTGAGCCACAGCAGCCCCGGCTTGCCACGGCTAGAGAAAAGCCCTTCCAGCAATGAAGAAGCTACCAAGCCAAAAACAAATCAACAAGAAAATTATTTTTTTAATAAAGTAAAAAATAAGAAAGAAAATGCACACTAAAAGGCGTTGGTCTCTGTGTCTGACCTCTGACTGAAACTGATTGGCAGATTTCTGGAATTTTCACTCAGCAGGTGTTTGTGCTCATCTCTGCCTTTGTGCTCCTGAGTCCCTCTCACTGGAATTCTTCTCCAATTCTTCTCCTGTTTTCTTCAAAAGACGCTGACATTTTGCCCTGGTTTTTCCGTCTCTGACACTCTCCCTTTAGTTATCTCGCTGAACTCTAGAAGGAGTGGCTTAAAGCTAACCTAAATAAGAATTTGAGTCCTTGAGATTGTTGTGAATGCATGCAGAAATGAGTTTAGTGCACCAGGACCTTTTTTTAATAAAAGAAAGGAAAAAAGATTAATTAAACAATTGTTAAGCTGGTCCAGGTTCCTGGGTTTTTACTGACTGACCTAGGAACCTACATAAAAGAGAGGCAATTTTTAAAATGCATTTTGAGTTCCTAATAACCAGTTTGTAACAAACACATGACACAAAATTGACACATACCTAGTCAATATATAGCTACTGTTCTGGAAGTTAGGAACTAGAGACTGTCTCAGGTAAACAAACAAACAAGATAAATTTGCCTTGAAAAGTCTTCTTAGCCTGTGGAATTCTTAAATCACACTGGCTAAAAGTATTTGGAGGATAGACATTAAAGAAGTTGGCAGCAAACGAAGCCAAAAAAGTAGGACTGTAATGGGAAATCTGATGGGTTTCAGTATCTTTCACCTCCAATCCGTGAGCACTTTCTGCCACGGTCACCCTGTGCCCACCCTTCCTCACTCTCACCATCAACAATGTACGAAACAGTGACAATCCCTCCCGGAAGCCAATGATGGGGAAAAAAAAAAAAAATTTAGTGTGCTCAAGATCAAAAGTTTAAGAGGTAATAATATTTAAAACCAAGTTAAAATGGAGAAAAAATAAACAAAATGGACCAAAAAGCCAAAGTTATATTAAAACAGGTCAAAGAATAACTTGGAGAATAAAATTTAAAATAACGCAGATTATACTTCAATAAAAATTTCATAAAAAATATTTTGAGGAGATATTACAACTAATACCACAGAAATATAAAGGATCATAAGAAAGAGACTATACAGATAATTATATACCAATAAATTGAACAACTTAGGCCATCTATGGGGTCGCACAGAGTCAGACATGACTGAAGTGAGTTAGCAGTAGCACCAGAAGAAGAAATGGATAAATTCCGAGAAACACACAACTTCCCAGTCATGATGATACAGACAATCTGAACAGAGATCCATTAAATCAGTAGCCAAAAACCTCCCAACAAGCAGAAGTCTTAGATCAGATGGCTTTACTGGTGATTTCTACCAAACATTCAAAGAATAATTAATATCAATCCTTCTGTCAAGGGAGAATATAATTTCCTCAGTTCTGTCTCATTACAACAAAAATTTGAAGCAACGGATGGACCAGCGTTACAGCCCTCAGATGGACCAGCGTTACAGCTCTGTGGTACAGCTCAGTTTTATTTAGAAAGTAAAGGAAAATACATCCTCAGGGCATGAGGGAATGCTGAACCAAAAGATGCAAAGACCAGAGAGGCCCCAGCCCAATTTTGGCTCCGCTTTTTATGTTTTTTCTCCTCCCCCTGGGCCTGCCCTGTGTAAACTGGGCCAGCCAGAAGTGCTGTTTATTTCACCTGAGGTCCTCACTCCAGTCCTCGGACCTTCCTTTGTTCTATCTCTGCAGGCTTTTCCCTTCCTTGTCTTTTAGCCACTGCCATTTTAGGCTCTTTTTCCTATTCTAACTATCTAACATTCCCCCCTTAAGGGATAGAAGGCCCAATTCTTTAGGAATACGAGTGTCAAGGTCTTTCTGGCTACTTCCTGCTGAACTGGGACAGTAATGGGCCTTTGGCCCCCCCTCTTGCTAGTATCAAGCATCAGAGTCCTTATAGTGGTGTCCATCTAAGGGTGAGTGATGTTTCCTGTGGTCAGCTGTAGTTTTATATATCCTTGTTGAACTGGCACTACATGTTGTATCTTGTTGACCTGGGCAGAGACAAAATGGGTTAGACAATATGGTGATAACAAGGACTAGCAGGGGCATTAGCCAACTCAAAATTCCCTCTCACCAGACCCAAAGAGAGATTGTAGCCACCCAGAGAACTCTCCAGTTCACTCTTTGAGATCCTGTAGGGTCTGAATGTCTTTCGAGGACTGTGAGACTCTTTAACTTAGCTAGAGGTATTTACCCAGAAATAATGCGTCTCATTCAAGATGGTTCAAGATGGTTCCCTCCTTGTTCAGGGATCAGGAGATCCATCTCCTGTCTGTTTTGGAGTACAATCCCTGCCAAACTATGCTGGCTCCTTAGGGCTGTCCTGAGAAATCTTATGCCCAGAAACTTAATTTTGGGGTGTTCATCAAAATGCACTCATTGGTAGTCCTGAATAGGTATCTGAGAGCTCCTAGGGGTTCACAGGTGTATTGAGTGTCCTCTTCTGTTTTTTTCCATGGTTTGATTCATGAGTAGTGAATCCTGGAGTCACATTCTGGTATCCTGACTGCTGTGGGGATAGAAAGTATTACAGCCTTCCATGTGGGCTGCAGTTGAGCCTTTGGGGACACATCTTTCTAGACTTTAATTAGGACTTGAGTCCCTGGAGCATATAAGTTCAATCGCTCAGTCGTGTCCAACTCTTTGTGACCCCATGAATCCCAGCACGCAAGGCCTCCCTGTCCACCACCTCCCAGAGTTCACTCAGACTCACGTCCATCGAGTCTATGATACCATCCAGCCATCTCATCCTCTGTCGTCCCCTTCTCCACCTGCCCTCAATCCTTCCCAGCATCAGAGTCTTTTCCAATGAGTCAACTCTTCGCATGAGGTGGCCAAAGTACTGGAGTTTCAGCTTTAGCATCATTCCTTCCAAAGAAATCCCAGGGCTGATCTCCTTCAGAATGGACTGGTTGGATCTCCTTGCAGTCCAAGGGACTCTCAAGAGTCTTCTCCAACACCACAGTTCAAAAGCATCAATTCTTTGGCACTCAGCCTTCTTCACAGTCCAACTCTCACATCCATACATGAC
>SJYV01000070.1:0-14843 GCA_006410875.1 Neotragus pygmaeus | reverse complement strand
GGACAGGGAAGCCTGGCGTGCTGCAGTCCATGGGGTCACAAAGAGTCAGACACGACTGAGCGACTGAACGGAACTGAATTTCCCCTTTGGGAAAAGAAAAAGCAAAGCTTATCTTTCAGGTGGAGTCTTGCTACATTTTGACTTTGTTTTTGGTTTTCCCACACACAAACTTCCACACCTGCAAATCCCCTCAAAAAGAACCAAGCCTGAGGAATTCCCTGGCGGTCCAGGGGTTAGGACTCCAAGCTCTAAATGCAAGGGGCAAGGGTTCAACCCCTGGCTGGGTTACCAACATCCTGCATGCCAATCAGAGCAGCCAAAACAAGCAAAAAATGGAAGAAAGGACAGAACCACGCCACAGAGTCTGAGGGCCTGCCCCAGAGGACCAGAGGCAGGTCCCCGTAGGTGGGAGCACGCACTGACGGGGCGGAGGGCTCACAGGGTGCCGGCACACAGGTCACACTCTCTCCAGGTCACCACGCCCCTCATGGAGACCAGCTAAAGCCCAGCCCTTGTGACCAGGGGTGGGTCCCAGGCCGTGGGAGGCCCCCGCCCGCAGCACAGCTGCTCTCACGGCCCCTGCGCATAGCCTAGAGGATGAAAACAAAGCATCCTCACAATGAACCGAACCTACCTTCTTGGCAGGTTAGGATTATTTAGAAAATCACATGTTCCTGAACTCTTTCCAAAAACAACCTGTGGCGACTTGAAGGACTTACAAACTGATCTCTCCTATAGCCAAGACTGTGTGTGCGTGCTTAGTCGCTTCAGTCGAGTCTGACTCTTTGCCACCCCATGGACTGCAGCTGCCATGGTCCTCTGTCCATGGGATTCTCCAGGTAAGAATACTGGAGTGGGCTGCCGTGCCCTCCTCCAGAGCATCTTCCCGACCCAGGGGCTGAACCTGTGGCTCCTGCATTGCAGGCGGATTCTTTACCACTGAGCCACTGGGGAAGCCCACAGCCAGGAGAGGGATCATATACTCCAGAGCAGCAAGCATGAGGTCTGCAGAAAGATCCTGTGTAGTCGATCACAGCTGTCTGCTGGGGACGGGTACCCTCGGGGGAGTTTCCTATTAGTAGAAACTAACCATACCTCAATTTTTAAAAATTAAAGACTTCTATGAATCATGTTGTATATGATATATCATATCAAACAAAGGTAGCCAGTGGGCCAAATCTGCTCTGCCACCTGGTTTTATAAATAAAGTTTTATTGGGACACGGCTGCTCTCACATACACGTTGCCTACTGCTAGGAACGTGGCTGCTTCCATGCTCCAGCAGAGCTGAAAAGTCATGACGGAGGCTACATGGCCAAGAAGCCTAAAATAGCTTGAATAATTACACACTCAGTTCATCAACACTCTTGATTTATAGCCAATGAAATTTGTTTTCTATGAATATTTAATGGCTGGGAAAATGAAGACTTTTTTTTTTTTAATGTAGACTCAAAGCTGAGTTAATAGTCNTGGGCTGCCGTGCCCTCCTCCAGGGCATCTTCCCGACCCAGGGGCTGAACCTGTGGCTCCTGCATTGCAGGCGGATTCTTTACCACTGAGCCACTGGGGAAGCCCACAGCCAGGAGAGGGATCATATACTCCAGAGCAGCAAGCATGAGGTCTGCAGAAAGATCCTGTGTAGTCGATCACAGCTGTCTGCTGGGGACGGGTACCCTCGGGGGAGTTTCCTATTAGTAGAAACTAACCATACCTCAATTTTTAAAAATTAAAGACTTCTATGAATCATGTTGTATATGATATATCATATCAAACAAAGGTAGCCAGTGGGCCAAATCTGCTCTGCCACCTGGTTTTATAAATAAAGTTTTATTGGGACACGGCTGCTCTCACATACACGTTGCCTACTGCTAGGAACGTGGCTGCTTCCATGCTCCAGCAGAGCTGAAAAGTCATGACGGAGGCTACATGGCCAAGAAGCCTAAAATAGCTTGAATAATTACACACTCAGTTCATCAACACTCTTGATTTATAGCCAATGAAATTTGTTTTCTATGAATATTTAATGGCTGGGAAAATGAAGACTTTTTTTTTTTTAATGTAGACTCAAAGCTGAGTTAATAGTCCATTTTGAAAATGTTAAAAGCAGAGAAAAATAATAGTAACTATTGCTGGATAGTGAGACTAGAAGTGATTTTAAAGTTTTGTTAGATTTTCCTGCTTCTCAATTGGAAAACTACTTTGCAGGGTCCCCCAACAACACCCTCTTTAGGAAATGGTTGCCATCAGCACATCTTTAGCCATTTGCTTCCGGAGCAAGAGGCTCTGGATCAAAAACAGTCTGGTTATTTGTCACGAGAAACAGAAGGGAGGAGCCGTTTCCGGTTTTGTGCTGAATCAGCCCATCTTTCGGCCTAAAACTCCGGATGCTGGCGGCAGGCTGCGGCCTGGGTGTGGATCACGTTTACTTGGTGGGCCTCAACTTTCCCGGCTGTATCAAGAGCAAAGTCACACTTAACTGAAAGCGTGGTTGTAAAGATCTAATGTCACATGGAAACACATACACAAAGCTCCTCACTGAGAACAGGACACACGGGTGTTCAGTATCGTGTAGCTATCATCGTCACCACCAAGCAGGCATGGCGGCTGAATGTCCCTTTTAACTCAACCCATTTCTTAAGCCAGGCTTGGAATGCAGTAATAACAATAATTATACTCAGTAGAGCACTCACCGATAGGCCCTGGGCCAGGAGATTCACAGGAGCCAACTCATTTATGGCCAAAAGACTTGAAACGTATACTACTTAAATATGCTTACAGTCCTCCAGGACACTTGATACGCTACCAGTTACATGACTCCTCCAGGCCAAGCAAAGGTTTCTATACCTTTAAGAAAGAAGGTACGAGAAAATATATATCCGACTTTGACTCATTAAAAAAAAGCCATGGGATTTTGTTTAATAAAAAAGAAAATTTGGAGTGTCTAACTCAGGACTATACTTCCAAAATAAAGGGCATGCTACCACTTCCAGGAATACACTTGGTTATGAGCTCAAGAAAAAAAAAAAAGAAAAAGGGCTTCCCAGGTGGCTCAGGTGGTAAAGAGTCCACCTGCAATGCAGGAGACGTGGGTTCGATTCCTGGGTCGGGAAGATCCCCTGGAGAAGGGAATGGCAGCCCACTCCAGTACTCTTGCCTGGAGAACCCCATGGACAGAGGAGCCTGGTGGGCTACCGTCCACAGGGTCGCACACAGTCAGACAGGACTGAGCGACTAACACTGGTTTTTAGGAGCTCGAGCTGCGTCGGCACTGCCCAGGGACTCCTTTCCGTGGCAACGATTCTCCCAGTGCCCGGGACTGGAAGGGATTTCGCCTCGCCCCAATTCTCTCGGGGTCCTTATCTGTGTCATCCGGACCCCAGCCAGCCTGGCCCAGCTGGAGAACACGCAGAGGCAGAAGGTGGCCCCCTGCCTCCTCCCAGAGCTGCTGGTGCCCTTCGGATTAACTGATTAACCGGCTGGGAGTGGGAGGGGAGGAGCCTCCCTCAGACTCACCTGCGGGCACCCGAGTCCACCCTAACAGGGCTGACAGAGCCACGGCCGCGGGGGAGTCCCTGGAGCGGGAAAGGACACTTCTCCACATCGAGAAACTTCTACCGTCTCTGGAGCCAAGCAGAGCCGGACCAGCGCCCATGAAGAAGCCGGGATGAAGGCGAACGCAGAGGGACCCTGTGGTTCCTAACAGTGATGGGAGACTGCGGCTGCGCAGGATCCAGGGCCAGGAGAGCTGGGCACACCCCTTCAGAGGGCACGCGCCTCTCCTACGTCCTCCACACCTTGCCCCACCTCCATAAGGAAACTTTCAGTGAAACGGATTCGGGCCAAAGACACGAGTAACAACGGTGTGCCTCCTTCGTGCTGCGTGCTTGATGAGGGATTTGGCATACAGGAGTGTAGTAGTGCATGCGCTCAGTCTGAGTCTTTGCAACCCTGTGGACCGCAGCCCGCCAGGCTCCTCTGTCCGTGGGATTCTCCAGGCAAGAACACTGGAGCGGGTTGCCATTTCCTCCGCCAGAGGATCTTCCCAACCCAGGGATCAAACCCGCATCTCTGCGTCTCCTGCACTGGCAGGCAGATTCTCAACCACTGAGCCACCTAGGAAGCCGTTAAAATATATATATATTACATATATTCATGAAACTCTTACATAGCGTGAAATGGGAAGGGTTCACCGAGGTTCAGAAAAGTCAGATAACCTCCAAGGTCCTGGAGCTGGTAAATGTAGGGTCAGGGTGCCAGTGGTGTGGGCAGGTTTTGCATACATGTCTGTCTCTGCCCTGCCACCCTTATCAGAGAAGTGGAGCAAGCAGGTGGAAACGGAAGTGTCTGTTCTGGACACCTGGGCCCACATTCATCTCTTAGGGTGTCTCCTTTCTTGCTTAGTTTTACACGTTTGAAAAATAAAACATAGGAAACCTACAATTTGGGGGAATGTGATCATTGATAGGAGGTTTATAGGAAGTAACATTCGTGTAGCCTTTCTGAACAAATTGGCATCTACATTCTTCTTTCAGAAATCCATGGTTAGAAAAGTGGTCCTTTTGGAACCAAACCCCAAGAAATGTGGGTTTTCAGATGCATGCGATCTGGTACAGGAAGAACCACGTTTCCTGTCAGTGATCAGAAGCATCCCGGCGAATTAAACCAGAATACTGACAGTCAGGGTTTAGTTCTTGATTTTCTTGGATTTTATGGTATCTCTTTTTTGACTTGGGTTAATAGGTTATGAGAGGTGGACTATAAAGAAAATTGAGCACCAAAGAATTGATGCTGTTGAACTGTAATGTTGGAGAAGACTCTTGAGAATCNCTTGATTTTCTTGGATTTTATGGTATCTCTTTTTTGACTTGGGTTAATAGGTTATGAGAGGTGGACTATAAAGAAAATTGAGCACCAAAGAATTGATGCTGTTGAACTGTGGTGTTGGAGAAGACTCTTGAGAATCACTCGACTGCAAGGAGATCAACCAGTCCATCCTAAAGGAGATCAGTTCTGGGTGTCCATTGGAAGGACTGATGCTGAAGCTGAAACTCCAATACTATGGCCCCCTGATGTGAAGAGCTGACTCATTTGAAAAGACCCTGAAGCTGGAAAAGATTGAGGTCAGGAGGAGAAGGGGACAACAGAGGATGAGATGTTTGGATGGCATCACCGACTCAATGGACATGAGTTTGTGTAAACTCCGGGAGTTGGTGATGGACAGGGAGGCCTGGTGTGCTGCAGTCCATGGGGTTGCAAAGAGTCAGACGTGACTGAGTGACTGAACTGAACTGAATAGGTTCAAAATCACCCCGCAGTGACCTTGAGCAGGCAGCAGGAATGCTGATCTGGACCCTTGGCCACAGCAGCAGGAGTCGGTCAGCAGAGCCTGGGACCACGGCAGCTGGCCACACCCTCCCCGGGCTCTCCCTCCAGCTACCTCCATCCCCTGCCTCTTGTTTCTCCCTTTACCTCCATCTCTCAGCTCCTTCTAAAACCACTGGCCTCCTTCAAGGCCTGGGCCCGGTGTCGTCACCTTCTGGGACGTTTTTCCAACCCTGGGCACAGCAGTCCGTGTGCTGGTACTGCCGAAATGTTATTTTTCAGTTGTTAAAACACTGAAGTCCTTCCCCACAGGTTGGTAAACAGAGCTGCCCCCGAACTCACCCCTCATATTCCACCTTTACCACCACGACCCAGCCCCTCCCCGGGACCTCTGTTTCCAAGCAAACAAAGGGGTGACACTCAGAATGACCCCCTGAAGCCGCTAGATGGCTGAGTGGTCAAATATCACACACACACAGGGCACCCCACATGGACACGATCCCCCTCATTACGGTTCAATGCCTGCGTCGCGTGGTCTTATATGACACCTCATTGCCTCTCTGTATGATCTGAAGTCACTGAGAGCTTTCTACGCATCCTTGACCGGCCATCATATCCAGCACAGTGACTTCCGCAGAAAACCTACGCGATCCGCTTGCTGGGTAAACGTTTGAAAGACGCATCAGTTGCCCTCATTGTCATCTGCATCCTCGTGTCTGGAAGGCGCTGGGGAGCTTCGAGAGGGCCCGCTGCTTAGGAATCAGAGTTCCCTTCTCCTCCTTCTGCTGCTCCTGCACGTAGACACGCGACAGGAATTCAATCTATTTTCAGGTGGAGCTGTAATAGATCATGTTAGAGGAGCCTGGCGGGCTGCAGTCCATGGGGTCACAAAAGAGGCGGACAAGACTTAGTGACTGAACGACAGCAACAGATGGAAACGTGAGGCTGGAGGCTGAAAGGGGTGGCAGGCGGCCTCCACGATGGCCCCTCTGATCCTTGTCTCCGGGTACTTCTGGGCACCTCCTTGCAGCCCCGCCTGCTTCCTGGAGGGAGCGGGGCTCGTGGACTCCCCTATCGGGCAGGAGTTTGCGTTACAAGAAGGCTGTGGCTTTCCTCACTCGGGTGTTTTCTCCCACCCAGCTCGCATTGCTCCCCCGGGGATCAGGGGTTGCCTGAGCAGGGACCCCGGTGGGAGGGTCACCCTGGCCACAAACGGGGCGAACCTGGACGCGGTCCCTGCACAGCAAGCCTTCAGATGCAACCACCACCCAGCCCCGGAGGGACCCCGCCATGACCCCCACGGAGCTAAGCCAGGATCTCAGGCCACTCAAGCTGTGACACTTTGAACCACTGTATTCTGGGCTTGTCACCTGTTGTAGATAACTAACACGCAGGCTTCTCTAAAGACCCGAACACAACATCCCAGTTGGCTTCTGGGGTAACCGCCAAGCCACGGTGATCCCAGCAGATAAAAATGGACATGAACAGCTGCCTTTACGGAGAGCTTCCCAGGCCCTGGAGCTGCTCCAGACCCAACAAACACCATCTGAGGCAACCTTCAGGGCCACTGTGAAGGAGCGAGCCGGTGCGTATTTTTACTGCAGCAGAAAGTTAAGTCAACAGACCCGAAGCTTCAGAAGTCATGATTCTTGCGTCGCACACCCTGGCCTGTCCACACACCACACTCACTCAGGGAGGAACAAGTCAGAGAATCCCTTAAAGACCACGGGCAGGGCCCATGCCAGCCCTCCAGCTCTAAGGGAGCCAGAGTCGCAGGGACAGGACCCCAGAATGACCAAATGGGGGAAAAGGTCATAAAAGACGGGAAGGCCTCCCCTGTTTTCTCTTTTTTTGAAGGAATCCCATTGCTTTCCTCCCCAAATCCAATTCCACGTTTACTAACCCTCCTCTCAAGAATTTCAGGACTCCTCAGGTGGCACTACTGATGAAGAACCCGCCTGCCAGTGCAGAAGATGCNGTTTTCTCTTTTTTTGAAGGAATCCCATTGCTTTCCTCCCCAAATCCAATTCCACGTTTACTAACCCTCCTCTCAAGAATTTCAGGACTCCTCAGGTGGCACTACTGATGAAGAACCTGCCTGCCAGTGCAGAAGATGCAAGAGACCTGGGTTTGATCCCTGGGTTGGGAAGATCTCCTGGAGGAGGAAATGGCAACCCACTCCAGTATTCTTGCCTGAAGAATCCCATGGACAGAGAAGCCTGGTGGGCTACAGTCCACCGGGTCGCAAAGAGTCAGACACGACTGAAGCGACTGAGGCTGCATGCAAGAATTTCTTCAAATTTCGCTTGCTTCGATTTCAGCCCACTTCCTCTTGGGCTGTTACGTGTGAAGATGAAAAACGCCTCATCAGGAACCTTGCCTATTATGTCCCTTCTCTTCTAAAATGCAAACTTCTTGGACTCCAGAAGGATCTCAGCATCATGTGATACTTAAAAAAGGGGGGGATGAATCAGGTGAGTGTTTCTGAAGGTCAATTAAGACAGAGACACTGCTGCACGGTCCATACGACGAGACGCTGCCTGGTTCCTGTCGAGGGTGGAAGGCATGAACGGGCCTCTTTGGAAGGGAGTCAGGCAGCCCCTCCTCCAGCCTCGCGCCCTCCAGGCAGACCTCAGCTGCTCCGGAGACACAGATGGATGGTAACTGTTCCCTGCTTGGGAGAGAGAACGTCCCCCATCCCCACCCTCGCCCCCGGGGGAGAACAGTCTGCCGACTTCCACGGGAGCTGGCCCAGCCCCACAGGGTCACAGGCATCCTGTCTCATCCCCTCGCAGCGCCTCTGCCAGCATGTGGCTCCATCAGCATTTGTACAGGCTGCCGTGGTGGGGCCGTGGTGGCCACAGCACCCGCTGCTTCCCCAGTGCTGGGAGGCCGGGAGATGTGGTCACTTGCTGCCTCCCCCTCAACTCTCCACTTCTGCCGCCAACTCCAGGGCCCCAGAGAACATCTCAGCAAGAATCCAGACAACCTGCCGGCCCCCAGAGCAGGGTTACCTGGGCTCCCGTGAGGACGGAAACTGCATCGTCCCAGCTAAGGTCCTGAGACCTGCCTACCCGACTCTGGGTGGGACTCCTAAAACTCCTGCACAGTCTCCAGACCAAGGGGCCAGGCCCGCGCCCTTGCACGCAATGCTAGGTGTTTGGTTTCTAAGACAGAAACGCAATCCATTGCGGCGGTATTCGTGCTGCAGATGAGCGGTCCCCGTGTTGTGGGCTGGACCGTCACTCTGCTGGGGAAACTTTCTGGAGCATCTGCACCCTAGGGTGCTGAGATGTGCTGATCAGGATTTCAGAGTCTCTGCTGGAAAAATGCTCAAGGGTGCTGGTAGTCACCGCTCCATGAAAGCCTCCTCTTCTCGGTCCTGGGGCCCCTGTAGTCCCGGGCCCGCTCTCCACGGGCAACTTCCCCTCCAAGCACCCCGTGGGGCCCACCCTCTCCTCTGTGTGGCGCCCCTCCCCGTGGCTGCTGATTCTGCTTCCCTGAGCATCTCTGTGCCCCTGCTTCCTTAGTCCTGCCCCATCCCCGTCCCGGTGAAGGTACTGAGGGTTTTCTCTTCTCAGAAGGAGCCCTGAACTGACCAGGAGTTGGAGGTGGGGGAGGAGACAAGACTAGCAACGTTCCCTCCCCGGGTTGCCCTGGTTGTTTACTGACACCCCAGAGGGGACCGCCCACCACCACCAGCCACCCCTCACCACCCACCAGCTTTTCCTCTCATTACCGTCCAAGAGGAAAGAGAAGCAACTCAGAAATCAAGAGTTACTAATTCCCATCCTGGGGCAAATTCTTTACCCAAACTGAGGCCCTCGCCGTCTATGTATAAAAAGAAAATGATAAACAGTAATGATGCCATGTGGACTGGAAACAGCACAAATCCAGCGAAAGACACACGGGAGAAGCCCAGGGTCGTAAAGCCGCCAGGGGGCCCACAGGTCATACAGCCGCCAGGGGGACCTCAGGTCATACAGCCGCCAGGGCGCCCACAGGTCATACAGCCGCCAGGGGGCCCACAGGTCATACAGCCGCCAGGGGGCCCACAGGTCATACAGCCACCAGGGGGACCACAGGTCATACAGCCACCAGGGGGACCACAGGTCATACAGCCGCCAGGGCGCCCACAGGTCATACAGCCGCCAGGGGGCCCGCAGGTCATACAGCCGCCAGGGGGCCCACAGGTGCGGGGAAGGCCTCTAAACCCAACAGCTTGCCTCAAACTACACATCTCACAACCTAAGCGTGAACACACCCACGCCACCTGCGAAGCCCAGAAAACCAGCAGCTGCCCCAGACTTTGCTTGAAGAACTGGTGTCCAGGAAGCCTAGCCTGAAGGCGTGCACCGCCAGTCCCAGTCAGGATGTGAAGGCACCCCGGACCCTCTCCTCCTGGAAGGGAGGAGGGTCTGTGTCCATGGTGGGGCTTTCCTGTCCTCTCAGAGAGAATAAAGCCACAGAACTGTCGCCAAGAGCTCTGCCCGAGGCCCCCCACAGCAGAAAGAGGTGGATACTCGAATCTCTGGTTTTGTTCCTGAAAACAAAATGCACACACACAGGTCTGCACAGACATCATGTCAGAACAAACAGGAAAACAGGAGAAAACTGCTGGCAAGCAGGCCTGTCCATCCCTAGAAATCCCTTCAGCACACTCACCCCCAGGCAATCCAGTTTTCTAGAAGTCTTAAGGTAGCAGCAGAGACTCAACACTGTTTCCATCTCTTGAAAAACCGCTAACGACTTTAGTTTAACGGCATGACAACCGTTATTTGTCCCAAAGAAATTATTGAACCTGTTTCCAAGTACATTTCCTTCTCTCTCCTTTTGCCCAATGTTTTGTCTTTTTTTAAGAAAATGAATATGTCCCTAAAAAATAAAATTAATATAAAAATATTTTATTTAAAAAATAAATAAGGTTACTGAGTCTCTGTTAGCCAAGGGTCTTCCCAACAGGCAGAGACCAACAAGACCCAGGGTTCCAAAGTGACTCTGGACCCACAGGCCGCCGGGGGCTGGACACACCGAGGCTGTCCCTGGGGGATCCGATTCTTGGTCCGCTCCACTCTGCATGGTCTTCAGACTCCTACCTTCTCTGCACTGCGGTTCTGTCTACACAGGCCACCAAAAACAAGCGTGCTGCGCACAGCCCCCCTGAGTCCGTGGGGGCTCCTCCGGGTGCCACACGGGACCCCTAAGTTCTGCTGTGAGCTTCTCCCAGCCCCGGGCAGTACCTGCCGCCCTTCCTGTAGGGACACCTGAGCCCGAGGGCCTGGTACCTGCTCGGAGCTCAACCATCACGCCTCACTGCATTCACCAGGATAGGAGTCAATGGAGAGGTCCAGTCCCAAAGGCAGGCAAGAGGTCAAACGAGTTGGAGAAAAGCAGGCTTTTGTATTCTTTCAGAATGCTGAGGTCACACGCCCTGACCCTGGCATTTAGCTTTCTCAGGCCCGTGAAGGTGGACATTTCGGAGGCAAATGCTGCCCGTGACTCAGGAAGCCAGCAGAGCACAGAGATTTAAAAAACGAAGCCGTCACGGGGCACCGGGTCTGAGCTCCCTGCGATCTCCCACAAATTCCCACTGGCCGTTTCGGGTACTATGTCTACGCTTCATTGCTACTCTCTCGATTCGTCCCCCTCTCCTTCCCCAACTGTGCCCACAGTCTGTTCTCTGCATCTCCATTCCTGCCCTGCGAATAGCTTCACCCGTACCACCTTTCTAGATTCCACGTATACGCGTTAATACACCATACTCATTTTTCTCTTTCTGACTTACTTCACTCTGTATCCTAGGCTGGGGAGCGAGGTTCAAGAGGGAGGAGATGTGTGTATACCCGTGGCTGATTCATGCTGATGTGCGGCAGAAACCAACATAATATTGTAATTATCCCCCAGTTAAAAATAAATAAATTGAAATAAATAAGAGGGGGGGAAAAGGAATAAGAAGGTGGACGAGTTCAGATTCAAATCGACTTAACGGTTGTGTGATACGGAGCAGGGTATTGAAGTGTAGATTTTACATAAGGGCAGGTTCCTGACTCCCAAATGTTTCCGCAAGGATTAAATAAATTAATTGTTGGTAAAGTGCCCAGCACACCGTCACTGATGAAGAAATATGATCCTTGCTCACAGCAGATGTTCATCTTGATTCTGAGCAAAAGGAAAAGCAGTCAGTTAAGAACATTTCAACAAGCCAATTAATGCTGCTGCAAGCACTGAATGACTGAGAGCAAAAGGGCCAGTTACTGTGTGGACAAAAGAGGTGTGCGGGTCTGACTTACCCCTAAGACCCCAAAGCGCTCAGCCAGGCTCCAGCCGCAGAGGAAGTCGATTTCAAACTTGTGGTTCAGTACGACAATGGCGTTTTCCTTCCCGTACTTGGGATAGGCTCGGGGGTCCGTGTAGATGACGCACTCTGTACCCGACCACCACTCCAGCAGCATCACCAGCTCTGGAACAGAGAGACAGACAGGCCTTTATTTCATACACTTCTGCGACCAGGACTCTGGGCCCCTGGGACAGATTGGCACAGCATGGCTCTGCCTTCCTAGCTGGAAGGGAAAGCAACTTCAAGGGGTCAAATGCAGGATCATTTCAGCCAAGATCCCAATCCTTGAAAAGGTTTAGAAAGAGAAGGGAAAGGAGAAAAAAAAAACAGAAGAGAAAACTCCACAAGTCTCCAGGGGAGGAGAGGAAGCTTTGAGAAGGCAAATGACTTGCATTCCTTGATTAAGTACCTTGGGGAAAAGTAAATCTGAAAGCCTGAATCTATGCCCTGGTGTTTACAGAGCTCTGAAAGGCAGCAGGAGGCGAGATACAGAATTATTAACGTCCTGCGAAATGACTAATTGGGACACTTATAAACTCCATCAAAGAACACTAAATACCCAATTTTTCTCTCCCATGAACGATGCTGGAGTGTACCAGGCATGATGAAGCCCTGCGGGGAAATACCAGCACCTGAAAGGCTAGGATGAATTAGGGTTATCCCCTCGTGGGCCTCAATGAAACTATGAAAACATTTATAAATGGAAAAGTCCTTTTTTGGGCAATAATGACCAACTTGCCATGTTTTTCTTCAGTGATACCTCAGGTGACCAAATCAGGTGACCAACTCCCAACCTGGTGCCCTGAGGACAAGCCTTTATGGTAGAAATTGTCGAGAAGAACGGCAGAAACTTGGCAATTCAAACTACAGCTGTGGAGCAGCTTTGCACTGGAATGTTACAGTATAGTGTGTTCAGCAGGTGGGTAGGTGGGTGGACGAGGGAGTCCTCTGGGAAGGATGGGCTTAGTTGCTCAGCTGACTGCCAACATTTTCATAGTGATACGAACACCGTTATAATAAAGGGTTCTGTGTGCACACTTAGTCTCCAAGACATGTCACATTCTTTGTGATCCCATGGGCTGTAGCCCACCAAGCTCCTCTCAGTTCAGTTCAGTTCAGTTGCTCAGTGTCCGACTTTTGAACTGCAGCACGCCAGGCCTCCCTCTCCATCACCAACTCCCAGAGTTTACTCAAACTCTTGTCCATCGAGTCGGTGATGCCATCCAGCCATCTCATCCTCTGTCGTCCCCTTCTCCTTCCGCCTGCAGTATTTCCCAGCATCAAGGTCTTTTCAGATGAGTCAGTTCTTTGCATCAGGTGGCCAAAATATTAGAGCATCAGCTTCAGCATCAAACCTTCCAATGAACACCCAGGACTGATCTCCTTTAAGATGGACTGGTTGGATCTCCTTGGAGAAGGGAACGGCTAACCACTTCAGTATTCTTGCCTTGGGAACCCCATGAACAGACTCCACTCTCCATGGGATTTTTCATCAAGAATACCAGAATGGATTGCGATTTCCTCCTCCAGGGGATCTTCCCAATCCAGGAACTGAACCCGCATCTCTTGTGTCTGCTGTATTGCAGCTGGATTCTTGTACCTGCTGAGCCACTGAGGAAGCCCCTTTTTATCACCACTTAGAGAGGTACACATCAGGCACACACTCACTCGTCACCTGCCCCAACACACGCACACGTGCACGCCCACACACGCACCCCTGCATGCACAAACCCACACACACACACACACACACACACACACAGACAAAGCCCAGCCAAGCCTCACATATCAAAGGCTGGACTTGCTGCCCTTGGAAGTCTCTCTCTCCTTGAGGCTGGAGACCAGCGATGAGGTGCTGGAGCCAGAACTCTCTGGAAGGCACTACAGTTTAGTTTCTAAGCCCGAGCCCTCTGGGGCTTTGGACAGGTGAACCCCGAAGCACCCCAGCCTCCTAATCTTGGAAGGGGTGGCCTCAGGGGCTTTTGCGAGAAGCGACGGGCATCACACACAACAGGCGCTTGATGCAGAGCGCGGGCCGAGCCCCCAGCAGGCCCAGGCTTCACTGCCCACCCCTCTCTGGAACAAACCATAACACACCCCCAATGGACACCATAGAGTCTGCCTGTTCCTAGAGCTGAGAAAACGCCGAGCCCCCAGGCAGCTGTCCTCCGGGGGCAGCAAGCCCGGGGGAGCCATCGGGGAGGGATGGGGCAGGTCCAGCCCTTCCAGTACNCACACCCCCAATGGACACCATAGAGTCTGCCTGTTCCTAGAGCTGAGAAAACGCCGAGCCCCCAGGCAGCTGTCCTCCGGGGGCAGCAAGCCCGGGGGAGCCATCGGGGAGGGATGGGGCAGGTCCAGCCCTTCCAGTACTGGTCATGGGGCCTGGACAAGCCCAGGGCAGAGCCGCATCCAGGATGCAGCCAGGTCAAGCGGGACGGCTCCTGGGACGCATCGGGCCGTCACCTCCTGAAGGCCTCTCTGGGCCCTCTGCTCCCAATCCGGGGCAGGCCGGGCCTGCTTCCATTTGCCCCAGCCCCTTTCAGGGCACTCATCGCAGCCTGCAGCACGGTGCAATGACCCCCTCCCCCCATTACAGGCCACAGGCCCTGCGAGGCACAGACCCTAACCTCAGCGTTTTGCCCCAGGACCCAGCACAGTGCCGTCACACGTGTGCTTCCAGCAAACACTGTCTGGTGGCCAGACATGTGTAGGCAGGATGTGGGGGACTGGAGCGGGGGTCCGCATGCCTCGGTGGCTCCTGGGGTTCCACCCTCAAAGCCTGCAGCTCGGACAGCAGACAGCCTCACACCAAGAAGCAGTGGGACCTAGAGGGCAGAGGCGCTGCCTGGGACGGATGCTGCGCGTGGATCTGGGGGCCAGGATCCCGTGCCAGGGGCGCCACTCAACGGCTGTAAGATGTCCCAGTCCGTTTCGCAACGTCCCGGAAGCCTCAGCGTCTTTGTGAATCCAGACGGGAAAAGCTGCCGGAGGTGCAATGGCTGTGACGGCAGGTTCTGTGGTCAAGGAGCCCAGCGTGATTCTCCACGCACACGGGGTGGTGAGCAGCCAGCTCCCGGGACTCACACACGGGGTGGTGAGCAGCCAGCTCCCAGGACTCACACACGGGGTGGTGAGCAGCCAGCTCCCGGGACTCACACACACGGCCCCCCGGACAGCAGGCA
>SJYV01000063.1:0-18365 GCA_006410875.1 Neotragus pygmaeus | reverse complement strand
ATGTAATATTACTCAGCCATTAAAAAGAATGAAATAAGGCCTTTTGCAGCAGCATGGATGGACATAGAGAGTGTCATATGGAGTGAAGTAAGTCAGATAGAGAAGGAGAAATATCATATGACATCCCTTATATGTGGACTCTAAAAAGAAATAATACAAATGAACTTACAAAACAGACTCACAGACTTAGAAAATGAACTCATGGTTGCTGGAGGCAAGGGATAGTTAAGGACTTTTGGAAGGTCATGTGCACACTTCTGTATTTAAAACCGATAACCAACAAAACGTGTTGTACAGCACTTGGAACTCTGCTCAACATTATGTGGCAGCCTGGATGGGAGGGAATTTGAGGGAGAATGGATACACGTTTCCTTATGGCTGAGCCCCTTCACTGTTCACCTGCAACTATCACAACATTTTTAAATAGCTGTACAGCAATACAAAATGTTTTTGGTGTTAAAAAATTAAAAGGAAATTTGAAAAGGAAAATCTAAATTAATTCAAAGACATACTGTATTCATGAATTGAATGATTCAACACAATAAAGATGTCAGCTCTATTCAAGTTGATTTTTAAATTTAATGCAATTCCTACCGAAATCCCAGCAAGATTTTTTGTAGACATAAACAAGCTTATTCTAAAGTTTGTGTGNCTGTACGCATGTCAAGAAGCAATAGTTAGAACTGGACATGGAACTTGACTGGTTCCAAATTGGGAAAGGAGTATGTCAAGACTATATACTGTCACCCTGCTTATTTAATTTCTATGCAGAGTACATCATGAGAAATGCTGGGCTGGAGGAAGCACAAGCTGGAACCAAGATTGCAAGGAGAAATATCAATAACCTCAGATATGCAGATGACACCACCCTTATGGCAGAAAGTGAAAAGGAACTAAAGAGCCTCTCGATGGAAGTTAAAGAGAAAAGTGAAAAAGTAGCTTAAAACTCAACACTGAAAAAACGAAGATCATGGCCTCCAGTCCCATCATATCATGGCAAATAGATGGGGAAACAATGGAAACAGTGACAGACTTTATTTTCTTGGGCTTCAAAACCACTGCAGATGGTGACTGCAGCCATGAAATTAAAAGACACTTGCTCCTTGGAAGAAAAGCTATGACCAACCTAGATAGCATATTAAAAAGCAGAGACATTTCTTTGCCAACAAAGAACCATATAGTCAAAGCTATGGTTTTTCTAATAATCATGTACGGATATGAGAGTAGGACCATAAAGAAAGGTGAGCACCAACAAATTGATATTTTTGAACTGTGACCTTGGAGAAGACTCTTTGAGAGTCCCTTGGACTGCAAGGAAATCAAACCAGTCAATCCTAAAGGAAATCAGTCCTGAATATTCATTGGAAGGACTGATGCTGAAGCTCCAATACTTTGGCCACCTGATGCAAAGAGTCAACTCATTAGAAAAGACTCTGACGCTGGGAAAGATTGAAGGCGAGAGGAGAAGGGGATGGCAGAGGATAAGATGGTTGGATGGCATCACTGACTCAACGGACATGAGTTTGAGTAAGCTCTGGGAGATGGTGATGGACAGGGAGGCCTACTGTGCTGTAGTCCACGGGGTCGAAAAGAGTCAGACATGACTGAGCGAATGAACTGAATCAGTGAAACACACAATCACTGATATAAACAGTATATCAGTATAAAGACACATTTATACTGTGAAAACATACCCCTCAACAAGCTTTCATTGTATGCAGAAGACTTTTATAAAAATCCGTAGAGGTTCCCTGTGGTTGCACTTCACGTGGAGAATCTGATATAGAGCTTACCGTTTTCTCCAGCTCTGCTCACCCCAACCCCCAGTATGCCTCCCATCGAATAGGCCACCAGACTGGATATGCTATTATTGTTTCAGTTACTACCAACTCTCATATTAATTCTTCCCTCATCCCTCAAATATTTATTTCTAACGATTACTGGTGCAGATGGAGAAATCAGAGCTGCTGTAGATACTAGAGAAAACAGATCTCAACTTTTCGTCTTTTTTCTTGCTACTCTGAGGATGATGTTTTAGAAGTTAATGAGATAACAAAGATTTGTTTTTATACCTTGATTTTATAAATCTCATATTCAACCTATTTTAACATCACTTTCTTATTTCTCAGCTATATAAAGAGATAAAAATTTTAAAAATAACAAAATCTGAAGTAAAAGTCAACAGTCAGTTTTTCTGTATGGACTTAATGAAGCTCAATCATATAAGAGTCACTAAACATGTCTTATTAGTTTTCTACATTTTGCCTAAGAACGGCAAATGTCTGAAAAATCAGAAGCACCATACAGAGGCAAAGAAAGAACTGCCAGGCTCAGTCAGAGCTATTTAAAGGTGTATAATACCCTCCTAGGTCATAAGAGAATTATAAGTGTGTCAGGGTAAAGAATCTTCTTGACAGAACCTAAAAAGTGGACGTAAGTATTGTTCTAGAAGTTGTCTGCAGTCAAGATAAACAGTGAAATTAGCTAAAATTAAAAGTCCAAGATAAATGCACTTTATAACCTCCTCCTATAAATATTTCTACCTACCATTTATTTTTATAAGCCCCTGCTAAATTTCACTGAAGAATTTCACAAGATGTTAAATAACATAAACTCAAAGTAAAAGAGATGCCCAGTGCCAACATTAGTTTATTCATTCAAAAAACTTAATATGTGCCTGTGAGTCACATATGCTCTTCTAGGTGCTAGAAAGATATATAATAATTCTATGTGATAATGAACAAAGCAAAGTTCATGCTCTCAGAGAGCTTACATTCTAGTAAAAGGAGACAGGTTTACAAGGGCTGAGGATATTAAATGCTGTGGAGGAGAATCAATAGGAAAAGAGCATGCAGATTGCAATTTAATATAATGGTCAGAAAAGCTTCTCTGTTCTAGTGATATCTGAGCAAATCTGATGATGTGAAGGTCCAGAATTCCAGGCAGAGAAAATAAAAAGCACAAAGGTCCCATACCAGAGCCCACTTGCCAACTGAAGAAGCAGAGAGAGAGCGTGGCCCCAGCACTCAGTTAGGGTGAGATACAGGAAGGAGGTGGTCATAGAGGATGTAGGCCTTTGAAGGCCATTTCCAGGGTCTGGGCATCTAGTTTGAGGGCCATGGGAAGCCACTGTGAGCTGAAATGGTCCTATTTAATATTTTTTAAAAGATTACTAACTGTGTGAGGAGAACAGAGAGTAGAGGAACAAAGGTCGAAGCAGGAAGACCAGTTCAATCTAGAGCACAATGTGCTCAGAGGAATATGTCAACCTCTTTGTGTACAGGTTGTGTTTCATTCGGCAGCCCAGTGTGTGTGTTAGCCGCTCAGTTCTGTCTGACTCCCTGCGACCCCACGAACTGTAGCCCGCCAGGCTTCTCTGTCCCTGAGATTCTCCAGGCAAGAATACTGGAGTGGATTGCCGTTCCCTTCTCCAGAGATGCAACCCAATATCTCTAACTAAAACAGCAATCAACTGAATTGCTCTCCTAGTTGGCACTGCCTTAGAGAGGTAGAGTTTTTGAGGGAAATGCAAGAGTCATATTACTTTTCAGGCTCTAGTCTGATCTGTTGGCTAATGGTTCCTTTATCTCTGTTAGTCTCATAGGTAAATATGCTCCAAATCTGCATTTCCCCCCAAATAATCCTTTTCAAAAATATTCTATCCCAAATATCAGAAAGCAAATATTTTCACAAGGATGCAGAATACAGAAGTTTCTCATATTATTTCACAACGGCAGTAGTCAAAACCCATGTTACGAATATTTCTGAAAGATAAATCCAAATAAAAATATACTGTAAACCATAGTTCATCTCTACTCTCAGACTTCTGTTTCGTAATTTATGAAATCATGAAGACAGGCTCTCCATCACTCTCCTCTCTCTCATTTCCTTAAATTCAGCAAACATTGTGTCTAACAGCTGCCTCACTGAAGCCCTGTGGTTATAGCAATGTCAGTTATAAAAAGCCAGGAAGGAAAACCACCACCCACCTGCACACCTTTCAGGACTTTCAGCCATGCTCAAGTGTTATTAATTGGTTTAAAAGGGTGTCAGAAACACATGCTTTCCTCCACACTTTGGTGATTTCATCCTTTGCTCAGAGCACTCTGATAAATTAAATCATCCTGGCTGTGTCAGGAATCGCAGCTGGTGTTGTCAGAGTATAGCTCTTCGAGGATGAACAAGCGGTAAAAAATAAGATACTGAATCCTACTCTTCAAAAATCTCATTTTCAGCATCTTGTATGATATTACTAGGCAGGATTTTAAAGGAAAATTAAATGTTACAATTCACTTTGGTTTTGCAGAAACCTAAGTCCACTTGCCAAAAAAAACTAATGGCTTTTTTTCGATCCAAATAGCAGGCAGCTTCTACAGTAGGGAAGGGAACTGGAGTGGGGGGTGGGGAGAAGCTATTAAAATGGACAGTCCCGCTTTTTGCTTACCGGTGGAGCCTTAATGGAGGAGAACCAGGCAGGAACGGAGGGACTGTTACAGCTACAGATACTGAAGGGGACTTCCTCACCCTCACTGAATAGTGCGGAGAATCTGCCTCATTACCTCCTACTAACAAGTAAGGAGATTCCCCTCTCTGGGGGCAGGGTTTGCTATACCAACATCCTCTACAGACTTGATCTCAACCACCCCCTCTCTCCTTTTCCCTTTCCTTCAATCACAAACTCCTATTTCATTTTTTGTTTGTTTCATTTTTATTAAACAGAAGACGTTCTTGCAAACTGCCTTAAAACCATTCCCAACATAAGAAGAGATAGAAATAAATAATAAACTAAATCAAGATTTTTCTCTAGAGCCAAATTTAAATATACAGGCGGAGCCAGATGATGAAAAGGGGTGTGTGGGTGTCTATCGCAAAATTTTTCAGTCTCCAGGAGAGAAAACGTTACAGAACAGGAGGCTAAAGGGATGTGAGAACCGTGTGTGTGTGTAAATCATTCCCAGGCTAAAAGGATTTGAGAACCGTGTGTGTGTGTGTACACACAATCATCCCCAGGGCAGAGGGAAAATTCAGGAAGGGAGGATAAGAAAAGGATCAATAGAGGCAGTCTCTCAATCCCACCCCTCCCGACTCCTCCCCACCCCACTGCAGTACTCTGCGCTTACCAAAAAGCTCATCACCCAAAGGGCAGATTCCCGCCCGAAACCAAAGCAAAGCCCCAGTCCTGGGCAGGCAGGCTGGGGAGGTGGGGGGTGGGTAGAGACAGGCGATGGAAAACCATCTGGCTAGGGATTGCGCGAGGCGGCCAGCTAAATCGGAAGAGTCGCCAGAGGAGATGGAAAGGCAGGGCCGGGCTCCCGGGACCTACCTGCAGCAGCGGCTGTAGAGGATGCCCCGGGCACCTCCGGCCTCTCTTCTTCAGCTTCCTCCCGCTGCCGTTGCTGCTGCTGGATGAGGCTGAGGTCGGAGCGGCTGAGCTCGGCTCTGGCGGCCGCGGGGACCAGCCTCGCCTTCAGCAGCACCGCGGCCAGGCCGAGGAGCAGGGTGCAAGGGACGCGCCGGCTGAGCCTCGCCATGGCCGAGAGCCAGAGGGCCGCGGCGGCATATTGCGGAGCTGCGGGCGGCAGCGGGCGCCAGGGCTGCGGGCTCCTGCTGAGCCCGCCCGCTCGCGCCCCCTCGCGCAGTCTGACTCGCACACGCTCAGCAGAAGGAGGCCACAGAGGCGGAGGGGACGCCGCGGGAGGAGGAGGGGGAAGTTAGCATCCTCGCGCACGTGATGCGGGAGGCGGGACGAACCCGGCGCCAGGGACCGCGGCTCCGCGGTCGACCCGGGGCTGGGCCGCTCCGAGGGCGCGCACGCGGCGGGGTGCTGGGGCGCCGTGCGACTGGTGGCCTCCGAGGGTAAACGGAAAAGGAGTGCCTTTCAGGGGACTGGCAGACCAGGTCCTCCAGCCCCTACCGAGACGCAGAAATTTTGCAGAAAGTGGAATAAAATTCCCTCCACCTGACCGCAAAGAAGAGCAGGTGATATTAACATATTGATTACCCTCCTACAACACGCAAGGCCGCACCCACGAATTCAAAAGCCAGGATCTCTTAACCATATGGGCTTTGGGGAACCGCGGCCATCATTGGTTAGCTCGAAATTAAACTACAGTTCTCTAGATTTTGATTAAACTTCCTTTTTCTTCCCAAGTTGAGTTTTTCTTTATCATAAAATGTCTTTAATTACATTGTCTAATTATAGTCTACAGTTTTCATTTGCTCAATATTTTTCTAAATGCCTATGAGGTGCTCACCGCGTGCGTTCCAGTATTTTTATCAGGATTTGAATAAGCAAGAGAGAATCCCTGCACTCTTACGAGCTCACTGTTAGGGCAGAGGAATATAAAAGCAAATTATAACCCAAGGTGATGAAGAAACACTACAACACGCAGAAATTACATCAAATTGGAAGAAATTAACAATGTGGTATATGTAAGGGGACTATGAAACACACTAGGAGAGGTGGGGTTTAAAGATTACGAGTTCCACACATAGGTGGGGGCAACCAGGTCATCTACAAAGTGGTGTGTGTGTGTGTGCGCGTGCACGTGTGCACATACATCTATAGGTAACAGTGCAGTGTGCTTGGAAAATTGTGAATGATTGTCATAGAGTGACAGTGTTTTAGATTGAAAACGACAGTGGAGATCAGGTCATTAAAAAAAACACCAGCAAACACTTCTATAGCACATAGTGTGGAGGCACTGTTCAGGCACCTTATACACAGTAACTCTTTACATTAACCTTAAAGAAGGCTGAGCACGATGAATTGATGCTTTTGAACTGTGGTACTGGTGAAGACTCTTGAGTCCTTTGCACAGCAAGGAAATCAAACCAGTCAATCCTAAAGGAAATCAACCATGGATTCACTGGAAGGACTGATGCTGAAGTTGAAGCTCCAATACCTCGGCCACCTGATGCAAAGAGTCGACTCATTGGAAAGACTGTGATGCTGGGGAAAATCGAGGGCAAGTGGAGAAGGGGGCAACAGAGGATGAGATGGCTGAATGGCCATCACTAACTCAATGGACGTGAGTTTGAGCAAACTCAAGAGATAGTGAAGCCTGGCGTGTGCAGTTCACAGGGTCACAGAGTCAGAGATGACTTGGTGACTGAGTAACATTAACCTTGGATGTTACATAAGGAAACTGAAATTTACACTGCAAGTGATTATGAAATAGTGAAAGAAATTAATCAGGGAAGGGACTTGCTGCCAGTCTGTTTCAAAGGATCACTATGTTATCAGTATGGAAGATGGATTTTAGAGGGGTAGATTGGCGGAGAGGAGGCTGGTATCGTGTTTGCGAAAGCCAGTGAGAAAACACCAGGCTAGTGAGAGTGGAAAGGAGAGGAAAGGTGTAGAAAAAAAGAATAAGAGATTCAGTATGTAGGGTTGGAATCAGCAGACATGGTTGATCGGTATAGAGAAGTGAGAGGTATGTGCAGTATGATTCAAATTGCCAAACTGAGATTTTGGCTGCTTAAGACATTTTCAAGATTAGCTGGTACTACTGACTACAGAATCGAGGTAAGCCACGGCTTGGTCAGCTGTAGTTTCTGTATTTGGAGTACCTCTGGGACATCTCATCTTATAATGTGAATGCGATCTATGACATCAGTTCCTTTACCTTCATTCTAGATTCAGCTCATCTGGCTGACTGGACAGTCCCTTTCCACACTCACCACTCTTTTGTGTTCCTCCTTTTCCCAACATGCTGGAAAATAACAAATTTCTCACTAGTGGAAAATTATTATTAGGTCAAAGATATGAAACTAGTTCCATAAAAAATAATAGGCATTCTACACACATTATCGTATATTCTTAGAGCAGTTCTACAAATTAGCTCTCATTTTCCTTTTCTTTTGGAAATGACTGATGCTGGGAAGGATTGAGGGCAAGGAGAGAAGGGGGTGACCGAGGATTAGTTAGTTAGATGGTATCAGCGACTCGATGGACTCAAGTTTGAGCAAACTCCAGGCAATAGTGGAGGTCAGAGGAGCCTGGCATGCCGCAGTCCATAAGGTTGCAAAAAGTCAGGCAAAACTTAGTGATGAACAACATCCTGTTTAGTAAATGTAAACACTGAAGTTCAGAGCGGCAACTGTCTTGCCCAAGGCTATACTAATATGTGCCTTTACCTTTCCCACTGCTTGAAACTTCAAATGAGCTTACATTGTTTCTTAGTGATTTTTAGACAAAAATAAACTCAATGGCCTACAATTTTTGGAAGAGAAATGCCAAAATGAGGGCCCTCACACTAAATACCACTATTCCATCATGACTTTGCCTTACCTGTCTAAGCAGGAGCTATTGGGGGGTGAGGTGAGGCTTGAATGCAGTCTTTAGTTTCATCAAGCTGTTTGTGTTCCATTTTCTTCCCAACTTAATCTCTGCTCTTGGAGAGAAAAAAGGGAGAAAATGGAAATGGCTCCAGAATCCTGACTAGCACATCAGAAGGAAAGGAATATTGCCAGAATTTTCTGTCATTCTGCCTTAATGTATTAGAGACTGACCTTCCAGAGGCAAAGTTGCTGATTTCACAGCTACCAATGGAGGATGGGTGTGAAACCCTTCAATAATACAGACTATTTGAAGAAATAAGATTATTCAAGGTTTTTAAATGACTTTTAAGTGCTCCATTATGCATAGTTTATGCTTTATTTTTGTGCAATATACAAAAGCCATATTATTTGATGCAATCAGGGCTAGTAGTTGGTGAATCAAAAAAGTAGTCAAGGGACAAAATCAATGTATTTTAAACATATTTTAAAAGAAGCAGATATATATTCACTTATCAACCTTTTGATGTAGGGTCAATAATTGTTTTTTAACCAAACCCCAAGGGTTTGAAGTAGTAAACCACAATTAACAATGCATGCCTATTACTTGAAGTTTTCAGTAAAGTGGAGGTTCTTAAAAACTCTTGTCAAGCAATTTGAATGGCAACTTTTTCTATTTGTAATTTCTCTCCAATTTTACAATTTCCACACCCACTTTTTCTTCACAGAAAAATATATTTATTTAAATTTATATTTCACCCATTCCTTCTAACACATAGAACTGCCAAAAATACAATTGTGTCAACAAACATAACTGACTTTCTGCATAGATACAGGCCAACTGATGGAGACAAAACCAAGTAGATGTTGACGAAGGGGTGTCCTGCCAACTGCATGTACTTTACCTGTCAGCCAGTGTGTTTTGCAAAGGAATGGAAGATGCTAATCTAGGAAATTACTTTCAATTCTTAATCCATAACACCATTCATGTTTATGGTGTTATTCAGTCGCTAAGTCCTGTCCGACTCTGCGACCCCAGACTACAGCACACCAGGCTCCTATGTCTTTCTCTCAGTTTGCTCAAATTCATGTCTGTTGAGTCAGTGATGCTGTCTAACCAGCTCATACTCTGCCACCCCTTTCTTCCTTTGCCTTCAATCTTTCCCAGCATCAGGGTCTTTTCCAGAGTTGGCTCTTTGCATCAGGTGGCCAAAGTATTGGAGCTTCAGCAAGTCTTTGCAGTGAATATTCAGGGTTGATCTCCTTGCAGTCCAAGAGACTCTCAAGAGTCTTCTCCAGTACAATTCAAAAGCATCATTTCTCCAGTGCTCAGCCTACTTTATGGTCCAACTCTCACATATAATGTAATCACTAATGTTAGAACTTTGTTTTTATAAATATACTGCAGGAGCCATCAGAAAGCAGAGTATAATACCATACGTATCTATATAATAATTCTTCCCTGCTTAAGATCTCCTGGTACTTCACTATTGCTCTTAGCAAAACATCCAAAATCCCCAACAAATTGACAAAGCCCTTTACAATATATCCTTTGACTATGCAGATTCATCTTTTTATTATTTCCTATATAAATACAGAGATGGGGGTTCTTGAGAAGAGAGAAGGGAAGGGAAGGGTGTTATTTTATTCCCTTGAGCTAGAACTGAATTATTTGGGTTGCAGATACTTATTTCCTCTGCCTGGACCTCTACTCCCTCATGTCTTTAACTGACAAGCCCCCACAGACACTGAATGTTAGCTTATATATTACTTTCTTGAGGCTACTTTGCCTAATATCCTTAGCTTTGATTAGGAACCCCTGCTATGAACTTTCACAACACCTCTTCTTTCCCCTTACGACTCTTATTACATAAAATGGATACTTCTTGCCTGTATCCTCACTAGTGTAGGTTTCACAAAGACCAGGGCCATCATGTTCACAGCTGTATCTCCAGTTCCTGGCACAAGGCCCAACACCGATTGTTTGATAACTTGGTTGATTAAATCAATAAATCAAAATTTTCTTGAGCATAAATGTTTATTACAGAAAGTTGACAGGTACATAGATTTCAATTTTTTATGAATTTTTATTGGAATATAGTTACTTTACAATGTTGTGTTAGTTTCTGCTGTACAGAAACCTGTTACATATATCCCTCTTTTTTTGGATTTCCTTCCCATTTACATCACCACAGAGCACTGAGCAGAGTTCTCTAAGCTATACAGTAGGTTCTCATTAGTGATCTATTTTATACAGTGTCAATAGTGTATATATGTCAACCTCCACCTTCCAACTAACACTCCTAAGAATTGGGACTTTTAAAGAGCTGTGCCACCTTTTTGAGGCCATCCTTTTAGTGCATTGTTGCTGGCTCCTGTGATTAAAAAAACAGCATCAAAGAAGGAAAGTATAACATCCACACACAAAAGTGGCACCACATGCTCAAGTTTATTGAACAGACACAAGTTACACATTGGAAACTAATAAGAAGAACACTGTACCAGTTTTCACTAACTCAAATCAAGTTAGCAAATCATAAATTTTAGAACACACTCATTTTATGCCTCACCCAATGTGGGTGATCACAAGAGAGCTAAAGAAAGAAAATGACTTTCTATGTTACCTAGGTAGGAAATTAATTGACATACACAACTTCCAAGTAACTTTAAGATACTGCAAAGTGTTTCAAAACTAGCAGGGAACAGTTCATGTCCAACCTGAAATAAAGTGTAGAATGAATCAAGGGTAGAAGGACCTTTTAGGGGCAAATAACTTCATTCATATATCCATCTCAGAATCCCTCCTTCCTGCTAACAAAAATACTAATAAATTCTTTTAGATTAGGTTTACTAAATTAGACTTTGAAATATCTAGGTTTGGTTACATTGTTATATTGCACTTGAGAAGAATGACAGCAAAAAAATCAAAGATTCAGTACCTCTGCCAAGAAATTCATTATGTATGAGAAATTACAATGAAATACAAGCATACATGCATGCTACATGATACGTTCATTGTCCAAACTAGCCTACCAACAAGTTAAAAGAAATACTCTCTACAACATTAAGCATTACATCATTTCATTCTCTATTTTTGATCTTATATTCAATTTTCAAATTTTTCATTTTTCTTATTAATCCAACTATCACATATATAAGCTATCCAAGAGCACTAACACAGTGATACTGAGATAAGCAACAGTTGTACACAAATATGCCAAGAATGGCTTATTCTTTGCAAGCTCAACACTACACTCTGTAACACAAGAACATCTATCAATGACTGTATGCCTTATAAAAAACCCGCTGATCTTATTATACACTATACTTTTGCCACATAAATCTGTTAGGGTTATGATTCACTATCAGAAATCTTTCACATCCTCTTAAAGAAGTCAGTATAGCCTCTAACACTTGAATTTTCTCTTTATATAAAGTATTAATGAGAATTTACTATGAATAATTAGTCTCAAAACAGGCAGAACTGTGGCACTAATATTTTGATTAACTGTTTTACAACTCAGTATTAAGAACTTAATCAGAATTATAATAATCACTAATTATAACAGAAAGGTAAAGGGAAGAAAAGGAAAGAGCATCCCTCACACAAATGTTTCTCAAAATATTAAGTCTGAAGTAAATGCCTACATAAGAAATCAACAACATAATCAATTTCTTACCAATATCAAATGTTTTATGATATTCCCAACTCCAACGATATGTGATTTCTTAAACTGAATCAGATTATAAGAATTTTACAGTCAAAACAGCTTTCAGTTCTCAATAAATCACAAATACAGCAGTGATTATTTTTTGACATTTTAACCAAAACATTTACGTTACTTTAATCCTAACATTTTGCCAAATATTTTCTTCAAAGGCTAGGTTTTTAGTCTTCAAAGACTAGACTACCATATTTTTGTAGAGATAATTTTTTTTAAAAGAAAATACTATCGCTTTAAACTACAGTTCATAAGAACAATTTAAAACAACATGTTAATTTTCATGACAAGACCCTTCAGTCTCCTCCAGTCTAATGCTCTCCCAACTGAGCTATCCTGGCTCCTCCTTCAATCTCTCATAAAAGATTATATCTTGAGAGAAGAGGCCACAGAAGGAATAGATTGTGCAAAAGCAAATAGTAACATTTAACTTTTTGCAAGAGTGACCTTCTATCCAACAGATATTTTCAGGAATGACCGCTATTAGATGGGAAAACAGGTGAGGTAAATGCTGTTCTAGACCAACTTAGCAACTGTCTTGGGGCAGGCACTATGATAAAAAATTTTTTACTTAAAAAATTTTAAATTTATTGGTAACAAAAACGCTTATTGTGTATAACTACCTATGATCTTTTAAGCTACTAGTAAAATCTATATTATAACACCGATTAATTTTCAAAATCACTAAAGCTAAATATAGGGTCTTGTCAATGTTCTAACTTGTACAACTCACCTACATATGCCTCTATTTTATAAATGTATTCTAGTTTAGCCACTTGTGTAGGGAGTTATAACACAAGCCATGGCAAGGAAATTTCAATTATTTTTAAAACATGGAAAAATATTCAATGATCTAAGGGGAATATTTATCATCGCCTAACGAAGGCAGTAGTTAAAAAGCTATTGAACTCTCAATTTCTAATGCACAACATGATGTAATTACACAAAAATAGGTATAATTAACAGTTATCCTCAGGCCTGGAGGAACTGTGAATAATTCACATAATCTTCTAGAAGATTCATCACCCTACAGACTTAAAAAACTACAACTTGCCACCTGTACAGCTTTTATTTAAAAACCCTAGAAAAGTAGTTTATATTAATAAAACTAAGAAAAATTTAAAAGGTTTCCAATAACTTGAATTGCCTATAAAATAACCTCTAAGAAGTTATTATGATAGCTGAGACTGGTTTTACATGTTATACCTGGTTTCAACTGAGGTAATATCCATGTGAGTAGCATCATGCTATTGCTAGAAGTAAACCAGTGAGCCACCTTAAGAATTTCAATTCCATGCATTTCTCGTGGGATTCAGGATTGAGTGCACGTTCTTATAAATTGTAAAGTTTTCTCATTGATCTTGACACATTCTCAATAACAGTTTTGAAAATATAAGGAAAAATACATATATAGGAGGAAAATAAATTAATCCCAACTAAAAACTCTTGCTCTAATCTAAGAACCAACTATTCAATAAGCAACTCTGTCAAAGAACTACATAGCCTTTTAATTTAAATGCTTTTTTTTTTTTTTGGTATTGTCTACAGTCAGACTAATGCAAAAGAATATACTTTGGAAACAATTTCCAATTCCACATAGCTTCAACCATCATGATGTTTAGCAGAAATTACACAAAGGAGGCAATTTTGATTATAAAACTAATTTTTAGTATAAGTTGACTTAAAGGATTTGAAATATAACGTGTGTTGATTAGTCGCTCAGTCAAGTCCAACTTTTTGTGATGCCATGGACCGTAGCCTACCAGGCTCCTCTATCCATGTAATTTTTCTGGCAAGAGAAATCCAATACTGGAGTGGGTTACCATGCCCTCCTCCAGGGAATCTTCTTGACCCAGGGTTGGAACCTGCATCTCCTGCATTGCAGGTAGATTCTTTACTGCTGAGCTACCAGGAAAAACTAATTTTTTAGTATAAGTTGACTTAAAAGATTTGAAATAGAATTTAAGCTTATACAAAGTAAAATGTAATCAAATGGACTATGGATAAAAATATAAATACAAGTTTAATAGCATGTACTCAATTTTCACATTAAAACAAAAATCTGTACCTTTGCAGTTACAAGAAAGAGTTTTGATGGGATCATCCTTTTTTCTTTTTTTAAAGTCCTACCATATAGGTAATATTAAAATCCAAGTTTATACAGCTATGAAGTAAGCTTGAAAACTCAAGTGTAGTGTAACGTGTATAACATTATGTATCTGCACAAAAGGTGTGGATCCTAAGGTCCAAATTTGGATTGCTTTAAAACAACAAAAACAACGACAAACACAATCCCACATACAAAATCAGAAACAGTAATTGTAGGAGGTACTATTTTAGATAAAGTTTAACTCAGGCACTATCTTATGTACACTGAAGAAGACCTATCACTTGAAATGTTATTATTTAAATACCTAAAAACACAAGTCAGTAGGTGTATTAAATGTAGGTCTGAACTTAATCATAATGAAAAGGATGACAAATATTGCTCTCACTTTGTGGTTAACACCAATGGGCACCATCAGCAGTACAGTCTTGGAATTTTATTCCTCAGGAAGGAAATTAAAATCTAAACTGAAGTTGGAACTTCTAATGGATCAGGATGTAGCATAACCTAAAAATTACAATTAAGTTTCTGAGTTTCCTTCACCATTTTCATGAGGCTGAAGCTGTTCCCTTTCTTGTTCTTCTTGAGGTGGCCGTACACGCTTAAAAAAGCCCATCTGTCAGTTGAAAAAAACAAAACCAACATCACTGCTACATCAATGGAGAATACAGAAAGTATTCTGATTGACCATAATATGGCCAAGAAAACTTAAAATGGAACCAAGTTCAACTTTTCTTCCTTCAAATGATAAGGAGTGCTCATCATACATCATTATTAAAGGTCCAACTCCTCTGTCCCTCCCTTTTTTCTCTCCCTTTCTTCTTCTCTCCCTTCTTCTTTTCTTCTGCTTCCCCTCCCTCCCTCTCTTCCTAAGCCCATCACTTACCCTGTACATTACGAAAACTAAAACAGCCAGTAACAACAATCCTGCTAGAACTGCTAAAATGATCACCCACACAGGTACAGGCATGGGTGCTGGCTGAATGCCCCAGGTGACATTTGTGGTAACCTGTTGGGGAGAAAAAAGTTCTTGAGTCTTAAAAATAGTTCACTGAGTTATTCAACAAATATCTGAATATATACTGTATTTTAAGTTAATGTTACTGACATTATTTTCTAGTAGATGATAAGTTATCATTACACATCTGGCATCAATAGCATATATACACATGAAACTCTCAACTTCAGGTTAACTTCTGACAGTCTCTGAAATGATTTTTTAAATAACCTGACCATCCACTTTATTGGTTTCATTTTAATCCTCAAATTAAAGGTTTATAAAATGCCCTCACTTACTGCAGTTAATTCCCAACTTTCTAACTTTGTGGGGAGAGATTCCCCAAATTTTCCCATATGAAATTCAGTATATGCTAAGTATATTACACACAATAAGATGCTAAAGTAAAAGGTCTACCTTTAATAATTCTGGGATGGGGGAGTAAAATAGTATTAAACTAGATTATAATCCATTCAGATAACTAAATTACTTTAAATTATGAAAATAGTTAACTGCTAATATTTAAAATAAAAACAACTACAGTATTTAACTGAATGCACTTATTTCATTTCCCAAAATCAATGACTTACCAATGTGGAGTTGAAGATGTCCTCAATTGGAAGGTTTTTATAAGGAAACTCTATGACATTAAATGAAGCAGACGACTTCAAAGAATATGAATGATTCTGGTTTTCCTTCTATATGGGAATAACAATAAGATGATTATCTAGATGTCAGGCCTTTGTTATTTCTTTGAAAAAGTGGATAAATTTACTGAATGCCGCCTCTCCCCACTTACATTCATAAAGGTCTCAGTCCACAGGAGAGACCTTACATACAGGATTGCACTCTTTCCTCTGTCTAGTCGCCCCACCTGGCAGACAATCTTCAAGCATTCAGCAATTCCACAACCCTGCCAAAAAAATAACTTACTTAAAAGAAAAGGTCATTTTATCATCTCTTCAACATATGAAAGTTAGACATTTGACTTGTTTTATATGAAAGCTAAAGAGATCTAGATTTTTTGCCTTACAGCAATAATGTTTAAAATGAGCAGGCTAATAGCTGAACCTATGACTGTTTCTTGTTATGAAGGGATTGGTTTTACTGTGATTTGTTATGGAAGGATAAACTTTATAATATTATAATATTTACTTTTATAGCTAGAATTTAACATTCTTTAGGCAAACCCAGAGCATGGTGATTTTAGTAAGACATGAAAATCAGATCACAATATCCCTGTGGAAAAGAAAGAGAAACGAAATGAATCTTTAATAGTGATTGCATATCAGACCAGTAGAAATCAAGTGGCATGCTGATGGTCTTTGCCACATTCAGTGTTTTTAACAGTACTTGAAGGCAGACAGAAGTAACAAATATTCACCACCGTTTATATGCTGGTCAACCTGCATTAGACATAAACTGTAATGTCATATGCATACCCCTCACAACAGTGCTATCCAGTAACTGACACCTCCAGTTGATGACTAGAAATAGAAGCAAACTCCTCTGACCTGATAAAAGGCATCTATGAAAAGCGCACAGCTAATACCATACTTACTGGTGAAAGAATGGATGCTTTTTCCATAAGATTAGGAACTGTGTGACAATGTCCATTCATGATACTTCTACTCTACACTGTTTAGAAGGTTCTCGCCAGTGCAATTAAGCAAGAAAAAAAAAATTAAAAGGTATCCAGATGAGAAAGAAAAAAGTAAAACTATCTCTATTCAGATGGTAGAATACTTACAGAAAACTTTAAAGAATCCAAAATAAAACTACTAAAGCTAATAAACAAGTATAGAAAAGGTACAGAACACAAGATCAGTATACAAATGTGAATTATTTTTATATAATCTGTCAATGAAAAACAAGAAAATGAAATTTTTAAAATTCTATTTTAAACAGAATTCAAAAAGAATAAAGTTACTTAACCAAGGAAGTGTAAGACTTGTACACTGAAAACTACAGAATACTTTTGAAATAAAGAAGATTTAAATAAAGAAGATAACTTATATTCAAGAACTGAAAGACTTAACATCAAAATAGCAATGCTCTCAAAGTGATAGAGCTAATAAAACTGCTATTAAAATTTCAAAAAGAATTTTTGTAGAAATGGACAAGCTGGTCCTAAAATTCACATGGAACTGCCAGTAATCCCAACTAGCCAGGGCTTCCCTTGTAGCTCAGTCAGTAAAGAATCTGCCTGCAATGCAGGAGACCTGGGCTCAATTCCTGAGTTGAGAAGAATCCCTGGAGAAAGAAATGGCAACCCACTCCAGTATTCTTGCCTGGAGAATCCTATGGACAGAGAAGCCTGGCAGGCTACAGTCCATGGGGTCGCAAGAGTCGGACATGACTTAGCAACTACACCACCACCAACCACCACCAACAACCAGCCAAAACACTCTTGAAAAAGAAGAAACACTGGGCAGGGGGGGCTCACACCCCTCAACTTCAATTAGGATAAATGCATAGATCAATGTGACAAAATTAAGAGTCAAGAAATAAACCCATATATTCACAGTCAATTCATTTTCAACAAGGGAGTCAGGACCACTTAAAGGGAAGAGCTAGGTATTTCCAACAAATGATGTTGCAAGAACTGGAAAACCACATGCAAAAGAATGACCCTGGGCTTCTATTTCACACCATATACAAAAATTAACTCTGTATGGATCAGAGATATAAAAGTTAAGAGCTAAGATTATAAAACTCAGAAAGCTTAGGTGTAAATCTCCAGGACTCTGCAGTAGACAATGGTTTTTAAAATATGACAGTAAAAATATAAGCAACACACACAAAAATATACTTGAGAAATTTGGACTTCTTCAAATTTAAAAGCTTTTTTGCATTAAAGGATACTATCAAGAAACTAAAAAGACAATTTACAGAATGAGAGAAAACATGTGCAGGGCAGCATCTAGAACACTTCATGACTCAACAACAAAAAGCAAACAACCCAATTTAAATATAGGCAAGTGGTTTGAAAAGAGATTCCTTGAAAGAAGACACAGAAATGAAAAAATGCTCAGCACCATTAGGCATTCAGTTCAGTTCAGTTCAGTTCAGTCGCTCAGTCGTGTCCAACTCTTTGCAATCCAATGAATCGCAGCACACCAGGCCTCCCTGTCCATCACCAACTCCTGGAGTTCACTCATACTCACTCACTCAAATTCACTCAAACTCATCATTGAGTCAGTGATGCCATCCAGCCATCTCATCCTCTGTCGTCCCCTTCTCCTCCTGCCCCCAATCC
>SJYV01000062.1:10986-38799 GCA_006410875.1 Neotragus pygmaeus | reverse complement strand
GACCTCGCCCGGGAGGCCACGGTCCTGACTGTCAGCTGCGTGGAGGAGGGAGGCCGGCTGATGGGAAGCGTGGGGCCCAGAACCTTCCCGGATGGATGACGCTTCCGGGGGCCCATGTGGGGCTGTCCAGAGCCAAGTGCTCCACCGCGCTCTCTTCTCCTTCCAACATCCTCCTTGGACGCTGACTCAGCTCCTCTGACCATGGTGCCCACCCCTCTCTGCCCAGTCCCACTGGACCGCCCCCTGAGGGCTGCAGCAGGGCTGGAGACCACCCAACCCCCTTGGGAGGCCCTAGAAGTGGAAGGGTCAGCAGACTCTCAGGGAGACTGAGCAAGACCGAGGTGACACGTGACGGCCTGGCCTGCAGGCCTAGGAGGATATGAAAGGCTGACCCGCCGCTTTCCTGAAGCCGGGAGGTCCCCTAGGTCCCCCGGCCACCAGACAGGAGCTTCTCACGCCAGGCTCCTTGGCCCCACGCCACACTGAGCCCAGACCTCCAGCTCAGCCCAACTCCTCTCCTTCCCAGCCTTTCTGCTCCCTTTCCTTGACTACACAACTGCAGGATGACCAGTCAGCGGCTGCGTCTTAAACGAACGGTCTGCAAACAAGGCGCCCGGTCACCGAGAGCCCCACCAAGAAGCAGGCCCAGCGGCCACCCCAGCGAGGGTGCTCCGGCCCTTCCCGTGCCGCTCCCCACCCCACCCCAGAGGCGCGCACGGCTGCGCTCGCGGCCCTGCCTTTCTTCTGGACCTCAGGAGAACGAAGCAGCCCGGCCGGCTCTCCCGGCTCGGGCTCGTCCCTCCTTGTCCCTGACACGTGGGCCGCGGTCTGTGCGTTCACCTGCTGCCGGACATCTGGGTCGTGGCCCAGCTCGGCCCCGGGGGCGTTCCTGGACGAACCTTCACGAGGGTGTGTGTTACCACGGCTTTTGAGTGAAGACTGCAGGTCACGGGGCGGGTGACGCTGAACTCTGCAGGGAGACCCCACTCTGTCTCCCAGAGCAGCCCCGTCACCCGGCCCCCAATCCCCGCCAGCGCCGGCCCTTAGATTTACTCCCGACTGGCTGAGTAAAGACCTGTTCTCTCGCCCTGCACGGCCCACTCCTCCCACCTACACCCCCTCCCAGTCTCCCTCTACCGGGACCATTCACTCTTTTACGTCTCCCAGGTGGACTGGGCTGAATGGTGACCCCAAACCCATGTCTGCCTGGAAGCNTGAGTAAAGACCTGTTCTCTCGCCCTGCACGGCCCACTCCTCCCACCTACACCCCCTCCCAGTCTCCCTCTACCGGGACCATTCACTCTTTTACGTCTCCCAGGTGGACTGGGCTGAATGGTGACCCCAAACCCATGTCTGCCTGGAAGCTCAAAATGTGACCTTTTAGGAAATGGTCTTTGCAGATGTAGCTAAATGAAGACGAGGTCTGCGTGGATTAGGGGGGCTTTAAACCCAACGATGCTCACAGAGACACAGAGGAAAGACAGCCACGTGACGGTGGAATGCAGAGAGAGAGAGGTGAGGCCACGAGCCACCGAACACCTGGAGCCGCCAGGAGCTCCAAGGAAGGAAGGGTTCTCCTGGAGGGAGCACAGCCCTGCCGTGATTTCACACTCCTGGCCTCTATGATTGAGCGAGAACATCGTTTCTTTCAAGTCTGAATCCATCTCAGCTGTGGGAATCTGTTACGGCAACTTCAGGACACAAACACGCCCGGAAGCATCTCGAACCGTGTCTCCCAGTCAAACTCCTATCCAACCTCAAGTCCCTCATCAATGCCTCCTCCTACAGGAAGCTCTCTGATTGCCCTCACCTCCTGTATCTCCTCCCTGCTAGGCACCTCCAGACAGGACCCCCACAGTGGCTACAGGCAGGATGCTGTGGCCACCACTGACCAGCTGGGTGACCCTGGGCAGGTCAGGGGCCAGCAGGACACAGATGTGGTAAAGCTGGGTCTGGGCAGAGTGTGGTTAACAGATAATCTGCAAAGCTGTGGAGGTCAGTGGCAGACTGACCAGGAAGGGGCAGTCTCCTGGGCTGCACCACCACAGTTCCCACGGGCCTGAAGGGGCGGGTGCGTGGGAGTAGTAGGTTCTGCAAATCCCAAGGCAGCCCCCAGGGAGGGGCCAGATGACAAATCGCCTGACCTTTGCCCTCCCTGCGTTCTCCCACTGGTCAGACGGGAGAGGCCAAAGGTCAGGGGGCCATGGATGGGCTTCTCGGGGTGAGCCTCTGGGCACAGCTGCGGGGGTGAGTCTGCAGGGCAGACGGGGGTCTTCCGGCCTCTTTCCTGAGTCCTGGGTGCCTCCTCTGTGCGTGAGGACAGCGACCGTGCTGAGCTCGCAGGGAGTACGCGGTCACGGAGACGCTCGGACGCTGGGAGGCCAGCCGGTGGGCGCTGGGGCCTGGGAGCTCTGTGGTCTGCGGGCCTCCGGGCACGCGCCAGGCGCCGATGGCCTAACTGCTGCTTGAACTGAGGAGGAGGAAGCAGGCCCTCCCCTGTCTGGGCAGGGCGCCGCCTTTAGGAGGCTCTCTTGGAGATGCTGGGTGCTCATTCCCCCTGTTCCTGGCCCTCCTGCAGGAGCACGCGGAGGGAAGCCCTGCTTCCCCGCACCACCTCCCGGCCGTCCTGACGCTGTTCTTCCAGGAAACCGAGGCTCAGAGAAGCCACAGGCTTTGCCTGAGGTCACGTGGGGTCTCTGTCGGCCTAGAGGCTGAGTGCCGAAATACCACTGTCCAGGGGGCTGAAACAAGCAGCGTCAATCCCCCCAGCACTGGACGCTGGACGCCACGATCAGGGTGCTGGTGGCTGGGTGTCTGGTGAGGCCCTCCCCTGGTTCACAGGCATCGCCCTCTCGCTCTGTCCTCACGGCTCCTCGGTGTGAGCTCGTGGGGGCTGGGGTCTCTGCTGTCTCTGCTTTCTCCAAGATCACTAAGCCCATCACGAGGCCCCCACCCAGGACCCTATCTAACCCCCATCTCACTGGAAGGCCGTACCTCCTGCCATGGGTTCAGCCCGCAGCTCTGAGAAGCGCTGGGCCATGCTGGCAGTTTGGTTCCTCGTGGGGTCAGGGGGCTCCGTGTGCCTCCCACAGGGTCGGGGGGCCCCCTCATCACCTGCTGCACCGTGAGCATCGCCACGACGCTGTCAGCAGAGGGACGACTCCCCGAGCCAATCGATGGCAGGGAAGTGCAGCGTGAAGATGCAATCTTCACGGTCAGAGCACACCGTAATGGGGTTTCGGGGCTGGCAGGGGGCCTGGGTGCCATTTAGGCCATGGGCGCGGCCACGCACCGTCGAGGGAGCGCAGGGGCTGCGGTGAGCCGAGGCACTCACTGAATCCGGACCCTGCTGGGCCCTCCTTCTGAGTTTCCTCCTGCCCTTCTCAGCAGGCATCCCGGAGACCAGGGCCTGCGGCCCTCCGTGTTGCAGAAGAGGCTCTGTTGCAGGAGAAGGTGTTGAACGCTGGGCCCAGGGCCCCCCCACAGGGGTAGGGGCGAGCAGGGGCTGACCATGTCCTCTACCCCCTGCACACTGACCTCTCATCACCCCCCGGCCTCCCCTCTCCTCGGAGAAGCGGATACTTCCAGTTTCAGGCAACAAACGGCAAGGACGATGCCGCCGGAAGCTGCCCTGTCGTGGGGGCGTTTCAGGGCCGAGGACGTCCGCCCACGTTCCAGGGTGGGAAGCCCTCAAGTCCCTTCTGAATTCTGAAACACGTCCTGTCGGAGAGATCAAACACGGATCGCAGAAGTTTTTTTTTTCTCCCCACGGCTGGGTGAGGAGAATCCCACGGGCCTTGTCAAGGGTCCGCAAGAGGGATGAAGCCAACATCCCAGGAGCCAAGGCGCTGAACTCTCCTGGGAGGAGCAGCTGCTCGAGGCCAGGGGGACAGGGAGCCCTCGATGGAGCAGCGCCACACGAGAGGAAGTGGCGTTGAGAGCCTCCTGCGCACACGCCCCGGGAGGCGTGCGTCTCAGCCTGCAGGGAGGGCTGTTCCAGTGCAGCGAGGAGGAGATGAAGCAAAACCCGCTGGTTCTGTGACGGGAACAGCCCCAAGGGCACTCGGTGACCCCGGAGACAAAACACAGCCCACAGCCGGGGAGGGGGGTGACCGGCGGCTTCGGGGTAGGAACCCCGGCCCAGAGCCCCATCTGTCCCACCAGCCGACCCGCCGAGGTCCGGTTCCACTCGAGGACTTGGGGTGGGCCTCCTCCCCACGCCGTCTGCTTATGTATCTGCCTTGAAACCACAACTCTCAACAGCACAGGCCCTTCACTGCTGACTCAGTTGTCAGAGTCAAGACTCATAAAATCCTACTTCAAAAAGGTCCAATGATTTTATTTTCTGATCATAAATGTGAAGTTCAATTAGCAGTTTGCTGCTAATGAAGTTGCCGTGGAAGCAGAGAGGGGAAGAGAGCAGCCCGCGGACAGCAGAACCGGCTCCTGCTCCCGCTTGCCTCCTCCCTCGTCCCCGCGGGGTCGGAGCAGAGAGGACGCCTCGGCCGGAAAGGCCGGGACGGGGGCCAGCCGCTCTCTCGGGCGGAGGCCTGGCCGCGGCCCTGGCTGGGATGCCCCTCCTTGGGTTGCAGGAAGCTCCCGGGCACGCTGGCCCCGTCAGAGCCCTGGTTCTGTCTCCCAGCAGAGGGGAGGGGTTTGGGAAGAAACGGGGCCTCTGTCCAGAAGCAGAAGGAGACGCCACGAGAGGCTGGGAGCCCAGCTCCTCTCGACTGTGGACACCGGCGGGCGAGCGCCTTTGTGGGACCCACGTTTCGCAAAACACACCAGAACCAACATCCACGCCGTTCCTCCAACTACCCCATCTCAGTTCTTCTATAAATAGGAACCCATAAATAATCTATAAACAGCTTCATCTATAAAATAGGAATCGTAATGCCCACAGCTGGCAGAGCTTTAGCGATGACTAAACACATTTCTAAAGAGCCTGCCTGGAGCAGAGCAGATGCTCACTTAACGGGAGCTTTCTTTATCACCCTCCGTGTATGGGCTGAGTAGTTAAACCCAAAGTCCAGAACTTACTGACGTCTTAAGTCCTATTAATCAGAAATGGACTATTCCATGCGTTATCTAAGAAGCCGAGGTTAAAATGTGATTGCTAATTCCCTAAACCTGACAAGGAAACAAAACCCAGTCCATCTGGTCGCTGGTGAAATAGAGCCAACAAGCACCTTACGTGTGCTCTGCATCCATGTCTAAATCCAAGCATGCGTGGAAGGTGTGACATGTGTCCCCTACACGTGGAGAGCCCCCTTGCCATGCGCACACCCCACGTGTATACAGGGGAGCAGGCGCACAGACTCCCCAAACACGAGTACCCGTTAGGCATGAGAAAGGGCCGCATTCTGTCCTGACGGAGCCCGCAGCATCCAGTTTCAGACAGTCTGTGCTCCAGGCACACGCGATCATACTCAAGAAAAACGTTTATGGCAGAAGGTAGGAGAGTCTGAGGGTTGCTTTCTTGTTAACTTAAAAAAAAAAACCTATTTATTTCTGGCTGTGCTGGGTCTTTGTTGCTGTGCAGGCTTTCCCCCGGTTGCAGAGAGTGGGGCCTATGTGCTGGCTTGGGGTGGGGGGCTTCTCACCGCGGGGGCTTCTCTCGTTGGGGAGCACAGGTTCTAGGATGTGCCGGCTTTAGCAATTCCAACTCCTGGGCTCACACTATAAAGAATCTGCCTGCAGTGCAGGAGACCTGGGTTTGATTCCTGGGTCGGGAAGATCCCCTGGAGAAGGAAATGGCAACCCACTCCGGTATTCTTGCCTGGAGACAGAGGAGCCTGGTGGGCTGCAGTCCACGGGGTCGCAAAGAGTTGGACACGACTGAGTGACCAACGCTTATACCACGGGCTCCGGGGGACAGGCTCAGTTGTTACAGGCGTTCAGCTGCCACGTGTGGGATCATCCCGGACCTGGGATCGAGCCCACGTCTCCTGCATCGGCAGGCGGGATTCCTTCCCACCGAGCCACCAGGAAAGCTCTTCCTTTTTTTCCTTTCGAATTAAAGATGATCGCCGTCCTGCCGGCCTCTGAGCTCCTGGACAAGAAGGAAGAGCCGTTGTGTGGCTCCTTGTGGCTCTCCGGGGAGTTCTCCCAGGGTCACGGCTGGGACTTCTGGTCTGCTGGAGCCTGGCGTCCCTCGGGTAGAACTGCCAGCCCCAACAGGTACAGAAAGCATCAGGGTGAAATGGTACAGGCAGGCAGTGTTTATGTAAATCAGATCCTCTTCTCTCCATCCACTAGTCTAGCACTGAGGTCTCCCCTGGGCCACAAGCAACAGCTGACTCCCCAGAAAGAGCCGCTCTGGTCCTCACCAGCCAGAGGGTTGTCTGTGGCCCTCAGCCTCAGCACCATCTGGAGCTGGTTGGACCGGCAGCATTTCAGGCCTCACCTTGGACCTCCTCAGGCAGAGCTTGCATTTGAACAGGCTCTCCACACACGGAGAAGAACGGCTCTATTTCTTTGCGAGACGCTGGTTGTTGACCTACCTGCACACCCCATCTAAACTCCTAGAACCTTCTAGTCACACGCTGGACTCTCTGACTCACACCCTGCCTGGCGTTCTTGGCTCTAGACACTGAAGATCCTCTGGGGTAACCGAGCCCCAAGTTGGACGAGGGCTTCATACGACAGCCCTCAGTGGCCCTCACCTGGCTACTGCGTCCCAGGTAAAGACACGCCGACACTTCAGCGGTGCACTGACTCCGCTTCTGACTGGCGGCTCCACCTGGAAGCCACTGCCAGGACTTGAGGCTCGGAGGCTCTGCTCACGATGGTCATCTTCCAACCTCTTAAAGAGGCCAAGGAAGAGGACTGCTTACCTGCAGCTAGTCCTTTTTATGAAATGAAGGCTTCTGCAAAGTAAAAATTAGGCCCCACAATTATTTCCTATAAAAATCTAATATTTCATGCAACAAGAATTCAGGGTGTACTTGAAGTCTTATCTGGGAACAGAATGCCCAGTGGATCCTAATTACAGCAACGGATCCTTTACTGCCAGTCTTTCACGATAGCCTCTTATCTGGCCTGGTGAATTCAGATCAGTTGTGAGGTTTGTGGAAAGTAATATGGTATGAAAAGCAGTGAAAATACTAGGTAACTATAAAATGGAGAACGTGTTTGAAACAACTGTTTGTAGACACTGAACATCAGGAGGCTCAGCATCACCCTGTGGAAGGCAAACTGACTGGGTAAGGCCCTGCTGACTGAGCACCGAAGAATGGATGCTTTCCAACTGTGGCGCCGCAGAAGACGCTTGAGAATGCCTTGGACTGCAAGGAGATCACACCAGTCAATCCTAAAGGCAGTCAACCCTGAATATTCCTTGGAAGGACTGAGGTTGAAGCTGAAGCACCAATACTCTGGCCACGTGACGCGAAGAGCTGACTCCTTGGAAAAGACCCTGATGCTGAGCAGGACTGAAGGCGGAAGAAGGGGATGACAGAGGAGGCGACGCTGGGATGGCATCTCCGACTCGATGGTCTTGAGTTTGAGCGAGCTCTGGGAGACACGGAGCCCAGAGCAGTCTGGCGTGCTGGAGTCCGTGGGGCTGCAGAGCTGAGCGGCTGAGCAACAAGCCTCAAGATCGCCGGCTTTTGGTCTGGAAGCACTTTACACGCCACGGGGCAGAGAGGTGGGGCCCAGACTGAGGCGACAGACAGGTACAGGGCGGCCGGGGTTTGCAGTCTGGGAGGAAGGGCACCGAGGGCAGGGAAGCCCGAGAGGACGAGTCGGCGCAGGACTAAGCCGCACAGGCGCGCGCGGGAGCCCGGAGCGGAGCGGGCACGCGCGTTCAGGGGCTGTGAACCGAGAGATCCAGGCGACACGGACAGACGAATGCAGGGCNCGCCGGCTTTTGGTCTGGAAGCACTTTACACGCCACGGGGCAGAGAGGTGGGGCCCAGACTGAGGCGACAGACAGGTACAGGGCGGCCGGGGTTTGCAGTCTGGGAGGAAGGGCACCGAGGGCAGGGAAGCCCGAGAGGACGAGTCGGCGCAGGACTAAGCCGCACAGGCGCGCGCGGGAGCCCGGAGCGGAGCGGGCACGCGCGTTCAGGGGCTGTGAACCGAGAGATCCAGGCGACACGGACAGACGAATGCGGGGCTCCCGTCAGCCCCGAGAGTTCAGAGACCACGACGGCCACACCTGACGGCAGGGCTGCTGCAGCCCCCGCGCGAGGGCCAGTCTACATGCAGCTGCCGAAGGAGCTACAGGACCGTGTGCGGGACAGAGGGCCAGCGGGGACCTGCTGTGTGAGGACGGAGGCCAAAGGCAGCCCTCTGCGGCAACCCGGAGGCGCGGGCAGGAGGGCTGGCGGTGGGACCGCGTGGGGCGTGTACACCTGCCGCTGATCCGCACGCTGTACGGCAGAAACCAATACTCCGTCGTAAAGCAATCACCCTCCAAGTAAAAATAAGTGTCAAAAAGTACTGTTCAAAAGAATCAAACCTATCACACATAATTAACTGTCTGCCAGATAAACACTCATCACAACTTATAAACAACAAAATCCAGAAACCTGGCATCCACAGTGACCAGAACTCAATAAAAAAATGTTTACTAGACACGTGCATATGCCGACAAGGAGAAAAACCAGTCAATAGAAACAGACCCAGAAATTACAGAAATGTTGGAATTTGCATACAAACACTTTGAAAGAGCTATTATAAGTATGCCAAAGGCTTAAAGGAAATATGAGCAGGAGAAGGGAAAAGATACAAAACAAGAAATAACCAAATGAAAATCCTAGACTTAAAATCAGTGAACTTGAAGAAGGGGCAACAGAAACTGTACAGCTAAGGCATGGAGACGAAAAACGGTGGAAAATCAGTGAATTGTGGAAAGTGGTCTAGCATTCATGTGATTAGATCCAGAAGAGGAGAAGGAGATTATGTGGAAGAAAATTCACTTTAATTCCCTCCCCCCAGATTTAATAAAAAAAATATCAACCCAGAGATCTAAGAAATTCCATGAACTCTAAGCAAAATAGTCATGAAAACATACATAAGTACATCTTAAACTGGTGAAAATCAACTACAAAAAGAAATCTTAAAAGCATACAGCAAAAAAAAGTAACACACTACATAAAATGAATGTAATAAAAATCACGGTCACTCAATAACAATGCAAAGAAGGCCCAGAGCCACAGCTTTAAAGCCGTGAGACAAAAGGGCAACTTGGAATTTTGGCCCAGTGGATATCTTTCAAAAGTAAGATGACACAAAGGCTCTCTCTTCGAGAAATGAGAAGCTGAAGAAACTCCATCGTGAGCAGACCTGCAGTGTCAGGAATGTGAAGTGATATTTTTCAGACTGAAGAAATATGATGCCAGACGGAAACTAGGATCTGCAGGAAGGGCTGAAGAGCGCCAACATGGTAAACGTGTGCGTTAAGATAAAATTTTTTCCATTCGCAATTTCTTTAAAAAATAATGAGTGGCTTCACAGAGAAAGGACTTGTGGACACAGCTGGGGAAGGAGAGGGAAGAACTGAGAGGGCAGCTTTGGAGCACACATACCAGCCCGCGGGGAGCGCTGCAAAGCACAGGGAGGCCGCCGGCGCTCTGCGAACAGCTGGAGGGGTGGGGTGCTGGGTGGAGGGAGGCGCAGGAGATCGTATCGTGTCAGATCATATTCTGATTATTATATATTGTATAGACAGAGTTATGACTGATTCATGTTGTTGTACAGCAGAAACCAACATCACACTGTCAAGCAATTATCCTCCAACTAAAAAATTAAAGAAACACACAGGCAAAGAGGAGGGAAAGCCTTCAAAAAATAACTAGTGGCTTAAAGCAAAACTTACTATTCTATTGTGCAATTTATGATGTGCGTGTGTATGATAAGTCACTTCAGTGGTATCCAACTCTGCAACCCTATGGACTGTAGCCCGCTAGGCTCCTCTGTCCATGGGATTCTTTAGGCAAGAGTACTGGAGTGGGCTGCCATTTCCTCCTCCAGGGGATCTTTCTGGCCCAGGGATTGAACCCTCATCGCTTATGTCTCCTGCACTGATAGTGAAGTGAAATTGCTCAGTCGTGTCTGACTGCGATCCCATGGATTGTAGCCTACCAGGCTCTCTGTCAGTGGAATTTTCCAGGCAAGAGTACTAGAATTTTCCAAATCAGGAAAAGAGTACATCAAGGCTGTATATTGTCACCCTGCTTATTTAACTTATATGCAGAGGACATCATGTGAAATGCCAGGCTGGATGACGCACAAGCTGGAATCAAGATTGCCAGGAGAAATATCAATAACTTCTGATACACTGATGACACCACCCTATGGCAGAAAGTGAAGAAGAACTAAAGAGCCTCTTGAGGAAAGTGAAAGAGGAGAGTGAAAAAGTTGGCTTAAAACTCAACATTCAGGAAACTAAGATCATGGCATCCTGTCCCATCACTTCATGGCAAACAGATGGGGAAACAATGGAAACAGTGAGAGACTTTATTTTTGGGGTTCGAAAATCACTGCAGATGCTGACTGCAGCCATGAAATTAAAAGATGCTTGCTCCTTGGAAGAAAAACTATAATCAGTCTAGACAGTATATTAAAAAGCAGAGACATTACTTTGCCAACAAAGGTCCATATAGTCAAAGCTATGGTTTTTCCTGTGGTCATGTGTGGATATGAGAGTTGGACCATAAAGAAAGCTGAGTGCAGAAGAACTGATGCTTTTGAACTGTGGTGTTGGAGAAGACTCTTGAGAGTCCCTTGGACTGCAAGGAGATCCAACCAGTGCATCCTAAAGGAAATCAGTCCTGAGTGTTCATTGGAAGGACTGATGTTGAAGCTGAAACTCCAATACTTTGGCTAACTCATGTGAAGAGCTAACTCATCTGAAAAGACCCTGAATACTGGGAAAGATTGAAGGCAGGAAGGAGAAGGGGACGACAGGATGAGATGGTTGGATGGCATCACTGACTCAATGGACATGAGTTTGAGTGAACTCCGGGAGTTGGTGATGGACAGGGAGGCCTGGCGTGCTGCAGTCCATGGGGTCGCAGAGTTGCGCACGACTGTGCGACTGAACTGAACTGAAGGCTCCTACGTCCGTGGAATTTCCGAGGCAGGAGTACTAGAGTGGGTTGCCAGTGGGTTCTTTCCCACTAGCGCCACCTGGGATGCTCACTCTGACCACCCAGCCGCCATGCCGTGAGGGGTGGAAGCAGCCGGGAGAGGCCCTCATGCCCAGGAAGGGAGGGTCCCAGCCGTGAGACTCAGCTCCCCGCCCACGGCCATGGAGGGAGCCATCCTGGTGCCCCAAGCTGAGGGCGCATGGAGCAGACCCGTGAGCTTAGCGTCCAGCTGAGCCCAGCCCAACACGCAGACTCGTGATCGGGTGGTTTAAAGCCAGTCTGTTTTGGAGGGGTTTTTATGCAACAACACTTAACCAGGGCACCAACTCCGTGGCCTCGGGCAGACGCTTCTCTTCTCCAGACCTGAGTCCTCAGTGCCAAAGACAGCAGGATCCAAAGCCTTCCAACGTACCTTCCAGCCCAAACAGTCAACGCATTCTTTGAATGTAAACAATCTTTTTCTCCGTTTCACCATAAAACGAACATCTTTTTCTCCAGTTCACTAAAAGCTCCCTTGTGTTGATATGTATCAGCACATCGTGTCGCGGCTTCTCAAGCGTTAATGTCTAACTGTCTCACCTGGGGATCTTATCGGAGGCAGAGCCTAAAGCAGGAGGCCAGAGGTGTGCCCTGGGAATCTGCATTTTTCATGCCGCGCTGGACCACTGACAGCTATTTGAGTGGCAAGGCCCTTGTCCCTCTGCCACCAGCAGCTGCCATCAGCCACAGTCTTAAACATGTAAAGGCAGTGTCTGATTTAATCCCCAGGACAGCGCTATGAGGAAGGCTTTAGAATCATTTGCACCTGACAGGCTGGAGGCCCGGCGTCTGGAGAGGTCAGGTGACTTGTCTGAGGTCACAGTTAGCGAGCGGCGTGGTCAGGGCCTGAATCTAGATCAGCCCACCGACGCACGTTCCCCGGGCCGCCCTCTTTTAACCACGAGGTGACATGAGACTAACCATTTTTTGGCGGGGTTTAATCTCCCCCCTTTGTGCCTGCAGCTAGCCAGCTGGGATGAAAATCACGGAAGGGCAGGCGTGGGGACGCGGGAACACGTGAAGAATAACAAAACAGAGTTAACAAAGACAGAGGTGACTTTTCAGCCTTCCTATCCCCAGCCGTGATTAATTTACAGCTTTTTACATGCTAATGTTTTCCTGCCTTCTGCCAGTAATAAATAACCAATATGCTTTAATACCTAGTTATTATTCATCCCTTTCAGATATTTGGATTTTGATTCTTCGCTGCAGTTCAATCACATTGAATTTCTTTATCCAGGACAGCTCCATTAAGAATCCTCTCCAAGGACATCCCGGCAGGGCGCTGACAGTAATGGGTAATGGGTGACAAGGGAGAGTGGGCAGCAGAGACAGGAAGTATTAGCAGCTGTGGGGAGAAGAGGAACCGCAATAAAAAATACCACCAAGCTACATTTAAGTAACATTAGGGTTATGACACAGCCAATAAAACCAAGGCACCAACAGTCAGCGGCCAACGCGCCACCCGTAACTGCCTGCCTCTGGCTGTTTCTGCAACAGAAATACGGGTACTTTTCAGCGCCGTCCTGACACGGAGACTCCCCTCTGGCACTGGAGTGAGGTGTCAGCCCTCACTGCGGGTATTTCAGGAAGCTCCTCGGAGATATCTCCGTCTACACGGCCTCGAAGCAGTTTTCAAGCAACAAAGACCAAACTCGACAAGCCAAGGTGGGCTAAAAGAATCATTTCCTGCTGGAGGAGCTGTGCTCTGTCCAAGGACCCCAGAGCCCTCCAGCCAGCCTGTCCTTTGGCCACACACGGCAGCTCAGGTCCTTTTGGGCTCGCTCTGCCCTGGGGCCACTTTCGGGAGGCGAGCATCACCCCTCTGGTCACTGGTGCGGCCACCTCGGCCATCAGCTGCCGTTCCTCTGCGTTTTCAGGCCTGCCTCCTCCCTTCATTACAGGAACCACCGGGACCTTTCCTGAACAAGGAGCCGGTCCCCCAGGGGCTGCGGCTCGTGACTTTCTGGAATCCACATGGTATCTGGAGCCACTTCCAGAATAATGTTTTTAAACACATGAAATAGCATACAGAGAATTACAAGCTATAGTGAAACAGAATTATCAAATATTTTAAAAACTGTGATTTTCTAACATGTGTGCCTTCTTATTGATGCCCTGAGTTTGAGATAGGGAGAGGCCAATGATATTCTGAGGCATCTGCAAAAACCATAAAGGGATATGAAAATATCGGGTGGGCCAAAAAGCTCATTTGAGTTATTGACAACGTGTGATGGAAACACCCGAATAAACTTTTTGGCCCGCCCAGCATTTGTGATTTCTGTTGGTGACAAGTGAAAAGTCTCGTCTCTGACAGTGCGGTGCTTGTCCCCTGAGCTCACCATTGAGGGAAATGGCAGATCCCCATTAGAGAGAACACTGATGTAAACTTGCTGGGGTGGCTGGTGGTGGCCTGGGCTCCAGGGTAAGAAGCCTCACCCCCGGGTCCCACTCCTCCCATTGCCTTGCAAGCACCCACAGAACCCTCTGACGTCCCCGAAGGAGCCCAAAGGTCAGGAACGCCGCCTGTCTTACTCGAAGCAGCAACGTGATGCCTGGCAAAGCGCCCAGCATATTTGCAGATGCAGGAGAAATACGGGCGCAGCTCTGCATCTGCAAACAGACTCCCGGATAGCCCTGCAAGAAAGGTGGTGAATCCTGGCTTTTCCCATTTGCTCCGTGAGGATCCATTTACTCAACGCAAATCTGTCTGTTTGTATTGATTGCGCTCTCACTCACACATCACCAGTCGAGTTCAGGCATTCAGTTGTGTCTGACTCTCTGAGCCCCCATGGACACCAGGCTTCCCTGTCCATCATCAACTCCCAGGGTTTGCTCAAACTCATGTCCGTTGAGTCAGTGATGCCATCCAACCATCTCATCTTCTATCGTCCCCTTACACCATAAAAGTCACCATTTCAAGTGTACAGTTCAGGGCGTTTCCACGTATTCACGAGACTGTGTGCCCATCACTATCATGTAATTCCACATCATCTGCATCACCCCCAAAGGAAATCCCACACCCATTAGCAGTCACTCCCCATCCCCTCTCTCCCGCAGCCCCTGGCAACTACTGATTAGCTTTTTGTCTCTATGGATTCCTTCTGTGGACGCCTCATATCAGCGCAGCCCAACAATATGTGGGCTGAGATGCCCCAACAGAGTTGCCCAGAGGCGTAGGCTCTTAGATGAGGCCACGGAGGCCCATGTCAGTCTCAATTCAAGACCCAGATGATGAGGAGGAACCAAGTAAGCGGAGTATCAGGGGAGCAGGGATCCTGGTGCAAAGATGTGGCATAAACAGGCCTGCAGAGGCCCAGGACGGGGACGCCTGATAGGAGGACGCTGGTCGGGACTGCAGGCCACAGACGTCCCCTGAAATTTTCAGCCACATCACAAAGAAAGTCTGAAGAAACACGTGAAGTTAATGTTGATAATATATTTTGAAACCTTTCACCTAATATATCCAAAGTATGACCTTCTGGACATCTGATTAGCGTAAAAAAACTGTTGATGAGATCTGTTGCATCCTTTTTCTTTTTCATCCTAAGACTTTGAAACCCGGAGAGTACGCATGCATCCAGCACACCTTGGTTTGTCTGGATCGAGTATATTCACATGCCCGACAGCCTCGTTGCGGGGGGCGGGGGGCAGCCCCCCATGCTGGACGGTGCAGAGGAAGAACCTGTGAGTGGGTGAGGGGGGCTGGAGTGTTGGGACCACAGGGAGAGGAGGTGTGATGTGACATCAAAGAGGGGGGCAGGGCCAGATCGTGGGGGTCCTAAGGGTCTTGCGGAGGACCCTGGAGACGCTGCAGGAGGGTTTTGGGTGTGAGAATGACAGGATGTGGTTTACAGTGAAACAGACACAAGAGGCTTGGATGGAGAACAGACTCTGGGAGGCAAGAGTGAAGGCGAGGGGACACCCTGGGAGGTGGAGGACGGTGGTGGCCTTGGGCGTCGGGGGCTGGCAGTGGACACAGGAGGGCTGCCGGCCTCCACGGAGGAGGAGGGGTTGCTGGCGTGTGCACACACGGTGTGACTGCTGCTGATACTGGGGACCACGTCAGTCTCACTCACGCCTCTGTCCCTAGAGCCTGGCCCAGACCCCAGTGAACAGTCACCGAGGGCTGACGGAGCCCCACCCGGTTCTGAGCCCCCGCCCAGTCACTTGGAGGCCGTGCGCGCTGAAGCAGATTGCTCGCGCTTCCCCAGGTGGCCTGCTGTTCTCCGGCCTAACTAATCATCACAGCCTGCCCGATTAATAATGAATCTTTGCCTGAAGGTGCCTCTCAGTAGCCTTAATCCACTGTCACATCAGCTCAGTGATGTGCCTTTGGTAAGAACCCAGAGTGAGGAAGGGCACAGGAATGGATGCCTCTGTCTACATTCGGCCCCGGAAGGTGCTGGGACCTCCTCTTGCCCACCCCCCATCACTCTCCCACTGGGGGTCCCTGTGGGGAGAGGCCACATCCGAGGGCTCCAGGTCCCAGGGCATCCTGAGGTTTCTGCAGGTTACCATGGAGATGGGACGTCGAGTCCCCATGGAGACAGGACATTCAGAGTTCCTGGGCAAATGACAGTTACGGGATGAGGGGCTGAAAGACCTGGGAACCAGCCAGGGTGAGGACATCAACGCTCCAAATGGGCTGGGAAAGAAACTGCAAGAGAGCCTGCAAGAGGGAGGGTGCAGGCCCAGGGCAGCCTGGGCGTTTCAAGGACAACCGAGAGCCAGCCTCCAGCAAGCCGGAGAAATCAGACTCCAGCCGGGCAGCACAGCCACGGGCTGGGAGGCGGGCGAGCAGCTCCCCTGAAGCTCTCAGCCTGCCGTGGAGACCCCCCGGCCTTTCCAGGTGATGCCCCCTGTCAGCTGATCTCAACGGTTGCTTCCGCAGCTGTCTATGGCGTGCCCGAGAAGGCCTAGCACCAGGCCGGGTCTATTTTGGCAGGAGAGTTTGACCACAGGGAAGGTCAGTGAAATCTCCACAGAGAGAGCAGGAAGCTGGTGACGATTTCATGGGATCGCCCTCCACTTGGGACGTGCAGCTGTTTTGTAAGCTTGAGGAATTTCATATTTTCCCTTTCATTCTGGGCCATTCCCTTTCATTTGAGCCACTGTGTTCTTATGGGGCTGATTCATAAACTAGGGAAATCAACCCTGAATATTCATTGGAAGAACTGATGCTGAAGCTCCAACACTCTGGCCACCTGACGCGAAGAGCCGACTCACTGGAGCAGACCCTGATGCCGGGAGTGACTGAAGGCAAAAGAAGAAGGGCCGGCAGAGGATGAGATGGTTGGATGGCTGTGAATCTGAGCAAACTCTAGGAGATAGTGGAGGAGAGAGGAGCCTGACCTGCTGCAGTCCATGTGGTCGCAAAGAGGGGGCCACGATTTAGCAGCTGAACAACAGCAACCCTGAACAGCCACAAGTGTGTTCAGCCAACAAAAGACAGGTTGAGGCGTCCAGCACGGATATGGGCAAGCTGACTGGAAGCCTGGGTGGCAGCAGGACTCTTCAGAGCCTCTGCGTGTGTATCTCCTCAACGGAGAGGCAGCGTTCAGCCTTCCCCACGCCGCCTGAGAATCTTTGGTTCACGAATCAACTCACAGGGCTAGTCTTCTGCCACACACATTTTGACAAACACCATCTCAGGACACGCGTCCGCCAACCTGGGGAAGCCTGATGAACTCACGTCCACTCTAGGACTTTCTGCATCTGTTCAGGAGACGGGAACGTGTGAGTGGCCTCAAGCCACCACCTGCCCGGGGCAGCTCAGGTAAAAAGCACGTGGCCGGTTCCCACTNGTGTATCTCCTCAACGGAGAGGCAGCGTTCAGCCTTCCCCACGCCGCCTGAGAATCTTTGGTTCACGAATCAACTCACAGGGCTAGTCTTCTGCCACACACATTTTGACAAACACCATCTCAGGACACGCGTCCGCCAACCTGGGGAAGCCTGATGAACTCACGTCCACTCTAGGACTTTCTGCATCTGTTCAGGAGACGGGAACGTGTGAGTGGCCTCAAGCCACCACCTGCCCGGGGCAGCTCAGGTAAAAAGCACGCGGCCGGTTCCCACTCTTAGAGGAGAACACCCCACTTCTGCTGTGGGGCCATGACGGGCACGCTCATCTGCTGTGGGGCCATGACGGGCACGCTCCGGGGGTGACATTCCCTTGCCTTCGGTTACACCTTGGCGTGGTGTTTGCTGACGAGGTGAGTGAAGGAACCAGTCAGCGAGTGAGTCACTCCAGCAACCCAGTTCAATTCCCCTTTAGTGGGTGAGCCTCTGCTGGGTGGGCACCCCATTCATTTCACCTCAATTCTTGTCGGGTGGGATTTCCGAGAGGGACATTCTCTGAACTGTGTCCCAAATTGTGGAATGGGCAAGGAGGGTGAGGCCATGCTTGGCAAGGATGCGTGTGCAAAGCACAGACCCAGGCTTGGAGACAGACAGTCAAAGTCCGCCATGACCCGTGGGGTAATGTGCAAAAGGCATTTCCCATCGTGTGGATCTGTAAGACCGCAAGCAGTATCTCCCGCCCTGGTGCAGTGTGTGAGTATTCATACACCACTGACTGCAACGGCTTCCAGGCCAGAGGTCTATGTGTGCATAACAGTGCACCCAACCCCTGCCAAGGAAACGACGTCAATACCCCCCTCCCCCGACACCAGAAACTCACTCCCCGGCTGGGGAGGCAAACGGATACACCAGAGCAACTAGGGACTAGCAAGACAATTATGCGCTAATCTGCTCGGATCAACAACCAGCACGTCCTGGTGGCAGCTTCTGACTAATTTTTCATGATAACCTTGAGGGTACGATAACAGAATTTGGATCAACTGTTTTTCCTGATAGGTGAACTCACAAATTGTTAAGCCATTACATGAAGGGTACTGACAACCACTCGACTGTATAAAGGTCTGTTGGATAAATAAATAAACCCTGGGCGCGGCCTCACGCGGCGACACCAGAGAGCTCACTCCTGGCTGTGCTGTGCTGTGCTGTGCGCGGCGTTTTTGGCAACGAAGTGAGTGGAGACATAAAGGGGAAGCTCATCGGGCCCGAAGGTCACACAGAGTTGGAAGAGATAGTTAATATGATAAACGCGCTCATCAATATTCGGAGATTTGACAGGCAAGACTATATGGCCCAAATCACAAGATGGAATTCAACAGACTTACATGCAAAGTGTTGAATTTTGCCTCAAAAATGTGTGTAAGGACAGGAAAAGGGGGAACTGGCATGGCAGAGGCTTGTGGGGAAACACACACACACACACAAAAAGTGGGCTTTTTTGATTAACTGAATGTTCAAAGTGGCAAAATGGTGTAAAACAGGGATCTAAAAGCTGTAAGACCAGGGGCTCCCCTGGCGGCTCAGTGGTAAGGAATCCACCCGCCAAGGCAGGGGACGGGGGTTTGATTCCTGGGTTGGGAAGATCCCCTGGAGAAGGAAATGGTAACCCACTGCAGTGCTTTTACCTGGGAAATCCCATGGGCAGAGCAGCCTGCTGGGCTACAGTCCACGGGGTAGCAAAGAGTCAGACATGACTGGAGACTAGACAACAAAAAGTGCAAGCCTGTACAAAGAAAGAAAACTGTGTGGGATGCAGTTTCTCCCTTTCCTCCCATGCTGAACCTAGTGGATGCGAAATGGTGAAGGCTCTTCTGATAATTAGAGCTGAAAGGGGCTTCCCAGGGGGTGCTGGCGGTGAAGACTCCGCCTGCCAATGCAGGAGACCCGGGTTCCATCCCTGGGTTGAGAAGATCCCCTGGAGCAGGAAAGGCAACCCGCTCCAGTATTCTTGCCTGGGAGATCTCATGGACAGGGGAGCCTGGAAAGCTACAGTCCACGGGGTCGCAAAGAGTCGGACACGACTGAGTGACTAAGCACAGCACAGGCGGAAAGAGAAAAGGTGAGCCCGAACGGCAGCAGAGAAGGGCCACTTCCAGGCTGGAGAGGGCCAGACACGGGAGGGACCTAGCGTGCTGCGTCAGAGCCCAGCTCAGGGGGTGTGGCCAGGCTGGCTGACCCCCTGCAACCCCCTCCGCCTCCCACAGCCAGGCTGCGAATTCTGGGGACGTCTTCCGACAGGTGAGAGCTGCGACTCTGGGCTTGGTGAGCAGAGAGGTGGGAGAGTGCCTGGGAGAAGGGGTGGGTTCACAGGTGAGACCCAGGAGGAACAGGCAGCCTCAGAGCCGAGAAGAGCATCTTTCCCCACAGCACACCTGGGCTCATCCCTCTCACACAAAAAGGCTGCAGTGGGCAGATGCAGCCGTGGCAGACAGGTTACGGAGAAAAATCGTTGTTCACCCGGGAAGGCGTGTCCCACTCTTTGCAGCCCCACGGACTGCAGCTTGCCAGGCTTCCCTCTCCTCCGCTCTTTCCCAGAGTTTGCTCAAACTCATGTTTGAGTCAGTGACACACCTCCAACCATCTCATCCTCTGTCATCCCCTTCTCCTCCTGCCCNTTTTTTTAAATTATCATTGCTATCATTATACCTGATTTCCAGGGGCTTATATTGAAGATCAGATGGCTTTTTTCTGCCCGGACTTACCCTATACGGGCTGCTGGTATGGCTACACACTTGGGCAGATTTGGGTTCAATTCCAGTTCATTGCTGGAAAGTTACCTACTTTCCCAGAACCTCAGCTTCCAGTTCCACTCCTGAGAAATGAGATTGAGTAGGGGAAAATTTGCCTAGAGTAACAGGCAAATTTGGCCTTGGAATACAGAATGAAACAGGCCAAAGCTTAACAGAGTTTTGCCAGGAGAACACACTGGTCATAGAAAACACCCTCTTCCAACAACACAAGAGATGACTCTACACATGGATATCTCCAGATGGTCAACACCCAAATCAGATTGATTATATTCTTTGCATCCAAAGATGGAGAATTTCTATATAGTCAGCAAAAACAAGACTGGGAGCTGACTGTGGCTCAGGTCATGAACTCCTTATTGCCAAATTCAGATNCATGCTTGGCAAGGATGTGTGTGCAAAGCACAGGCCCAGGCTTGGAGACAGACAGTCAAAGTCCGCCATGACCCGTGGGGTAATGTGCAAAAGGCATTTCCCATCGTGTGGATCTGTAAGACCGCAAGCAGTATCTCCCGCCCTGGTGCAGTGTGTGAGTATTCATACACCACTGACTGCAACGGCTTCCAGGCCAGAGGTCTATGTGTGCATAACGGTGCACCCAACCCCTGCCAAGGAAATGACGTCAATACCCCCCTCCCCCGACACCAGAAACTCACTCCCCGGCTGGGGAGGCAAACGGATACACCAGAGCAACTAGGGACCAGCAAGACAATTATGCACTAATCTGCTCGGATCAACAACCAGCACGTCCTGGTGGCAGCTTCTGACTAATTTTTCATGATAACCTTGAGGGTACGATAACAGAATTTGGATCAACTGTTTTTCCTGATAGGTGAACTCACAAATTGTTAAGCCATTACATGAAGGGTACTGACAACCACTCGACTGTATAAAGGTCTGTTGGATAAATAAATAAACCCTGGGCGCGGCCTCACACGGCGACACCAGAGAGCTCACTCCTGGCTGTGCTGTGCTGTGCTGTGCGCGGCGTTTTTGGCAACGAAGTGAGTGGAGACATAAAGGGGAAGCTCATGGGCCCGAAGGTCACACAGAGTTGGAAGAGATAGTTAATATGATAAACGCGCTCATCAATATTCGGAGATTTGACAGGCAAGACTATATGGCCCAAATCACAAGATGGAATTCAACAGACTTACATGCAAAGTGTTGAATTTTGCCTCAAAAATGTGTGTAAGGACAGGAAAAGGGGGAACTGGCATGGCAGAGGCTTGTGGGGAAAAACACACACACACACAAAAAGTGGGCTTTTTTGATTAACTGAATGTTCAAAGTGGCAAAATGGTGTAAAACAGGGATCTAAAAGCTGTAAGACCAGGGGCTCCCCTGGCGGCTCAGTGGTAAGGAATCCACCCGCCAAGGCAGGGGACGGGGGTTTGATTCCTGGGTTGGGAAGATCCCCTGGAGAAGGAAATGGTAACCCACTGCAGTGCTTTTACCTGGGAAATCCCATGGGCAGAGCAGCCTGCTGGGCTACAGTCCACGGGGTAGCAAAGAGTCAGACATGACTGGAGACTAGACAACAAAAAGTGCAAGCCTGTACAAAGAAAGAAAACTGTGTGGGATGCAGTTTCTCCCTTTCCTCCCATGCTGAACCTAGTGGATGCGAAATGGTGAAGGCTCTTCTGATAATTAGAGCTGAAAGGGGCTTCCCAGGGGGTGCTGGCGGTGAAGACTCCGCCTGCCAATGCAGGAGACCCGGGTTCCATCCCTGGGTTGAGAAGATCCCCTGGAGCAGGAAAGGCAACCCGCTCCAGTATTCTTGCCTGGGAGATCTCATGGACAGGGGAGCCTGGAAAGCTACAGTCCACGGGGTCGCAAAGAGTCGGACACGACTGAGTGACTAAGCACAGCACAGGCGGAAAGAGAAAAGGTGAGCCCGAACGGCAGCAGAGAAGGGCCACTTCCAGGCTGGAGAGGGCCAGACACGGGAGGGACCTAGCGTGCTGCGTCAGAGCCCAGCTCAGGGGGTGTGGCCAGGCTGGCTGACCCCCTGCAACCCCCTCCGCCTCCCACAGCCAGGCTGCGAATTCTGGGGACGTCTTCCGACAGGTGAGAGCTGCGACTCTGGGCTTGGTGAGCAGAGAGGTGGGAGAGTGCCTGGGAGAAGGGGTGGGTTCACAGGTGAGACCCAGGAGGAACAGGCAGCCTCAGAGCCGAGAAGAGCATCTTTCCCCACAGCACACCTGGGCTCATCCCTCTCACACAAAAAGGCTGCAGTGGGCAGATGCAGCCGTGGCAGACAGGTTACGGAGAAAAATCGTTGTTCACCCGGGAAGGCGTGTCCCACTCTTTGCAGCCCCACGGACTGCAGCTTGCCAGGCTTCCCTCTCCTCCGCTCTTTCCCAGAGTTTGCTCAAACTCATGTTTGAGTCAGTGACACACCTCCAACCATCTCATCCTCTGTCATCCCCTTCTCCTCCTGCCCTCAGCCTTTCCCAGCATCAGGGTCTTTTCCAATGAGTCACTTCTTTGCATCAGGTGGTCAAAGTATTGGAGCTTCAGCTTCAGCATCAGTCCTTCCAATGAATACTCAGGGTTGATTTCCTTTAGGATGGTCTGGTTGGATCTCCTTGCAGTCCAGGGGAGGCTCTGAACACTGTCCAATGTCAATACAGCCCCCACCCCAGGAAACACCAGACCTTCAGGGAAAGCCGGCACCACTACAGAGAAACAACCGCACACAACAAACAGAAGGCGCACCATGGGAGCGGCCCCCGAGCCAGCAGCACGAATCTCTAGACCATGCGTATGCAACGTCCCCAGAAAGATGCCTGCGATGCAGGCTCAGCCAATGAAGATCCAAAAGATCGCTGGAGTGGAAATCAGCAGGGCGACTGTATTTGCAGACAGCCCACGACTGAATCACTGAGCTGGAAGATGGAATTGAGAAATTCTCCCAGGATCCGGGGCGGAGGGAGAGAGGCCGGAGAGAATGAAAGAAAAGTTGAGAGAATGGAAGATGGATCCAGACCTTCCAATAGTTCTCCTAGCGGTGATTCAGAAGGGGGAACGAAAAGAATACAGAAGACAAACTCAAAGATGTTCTACGGAAATAATTTCCAGAATTGGAAAAGAACACGTGTCCTCAGCTTAAAAGGACACACAGGAGTGCCGGGAAGATGGGAGAAAAAAGACCACATCTATTCACAACGTGATGAAGCCTCAGAGCACAAGGCTCACGGGAAAAGTCCTGAAAGACGGACGAGATATTCTGCCTACAGAGAAACAGAATCAGACTGACTGACTGGCAACACCCAACACAGACACCGGTATGGGGGTGTTATCTCTCAAGTTCCAAGGAAACATTATTTTCAAACTAGAATCTATATGTAGCTAAACAGTGACTCAAGTGTAAACTAGGCAAGAGCTTTTCACACACGCAAGGACTCAAAATATTTACCATCCACAGACCTTTAATTAAACAATCACCAAATGATGCACATCAGTAAGGAGGAAAGAAATTCCAAGGGGAAAAATTAGGATATAAGAAACAATAGTGGAATTTCCCTGGTAGGCCAGTGGTTAAGAATTCACCTGCCAACTCAGGGAACAAGGAATCGATCCCTGGTCCGGGGAACTAAGATTCCACACGCCGCGAAGCAACAGAGCCCACGCGCTCTGCAGGCCACGTGCCACTAGAGAGTCCTGGTTCTGCAAGGAAAGACCCCACGCCACGCCCGAAGATCTCGTGTGCCGCAGCTAAGACTCGATGCAGCCAAACACACCAACACGTACATAAGTACATAAATACTTTTTAATTTAGAAAAAAGAAACAATGATACATCCCTGATATGATCTGAACTGCGTTCCCCAAATTTACAGGTTGACAGCCAAATGCCCTGTACCTCAGGAGTATTTTATTTGAATACAAGGTCTTTAAAGAGGTGATTAAGTTAAAAAGAGGTTGTTAGGGTGGGGTCCTAATAAGGACGGCAAAAGACATTCCAACCCAAATAGTGACCCAAGAGAGCTGGGGTAACTGTGCTACTATCAGACAAAAGAGATTCTAAGTTAAAAAATATTTCAGGAGCTGAAGGATTTTATATGTTGGTTAAAAAGGGTCAATCTATCGATTCAAATAACAATTACTCAAATATATGCCTCTTACAACAGAGCCCCCGCAATATATGAAGCAAACATTGACAGAATTAAGGGGAGAAATATCAGTTCTACAATAACACTTGGAGACTTCAATAGCCCACTTTTAATAATGAATAGAACAACCAGATGGTCAGAAAAAAAACCATGATCAGCAAACTGCAAAAGAAAAAAACAGAACAAAGAGATCTTGATGAATTCTGCAAAAATGAAGACAATCACAATAAAACTTTGGAAAATAAAAATACAGATTAAAGGATTAAGAGTAAGTCCCATGTATCCTAAATTTCCCTCTCCTAGGGGATCTTCCCAACCCAGGGACTGAACCCAGGTCTTCCGCATTGTAGGCGGATTCTTTACCAGCTGAGTCACCAGGAGCCCATCATAAATCACAACAAATATGAAAGGGTTAAGAAGAAAATTGAGAGGAAAGGCATTAAAAGGGACAAAGGGGACTGCACGTCGTTAAGAGGGACTGTCAGCTACCGTGAGCACTTTCGGGCCTCGCAACACAGCTTTGCAGCACATGAGCAAACCAGAGAGAAACACGAAAGAGCCGGCAGAGTCGCCGCCACAGCCGGAGACGTCACGAGGCCCCAGGAAGGGGACCAGTGAGCTTGGTTACCGAGGATTCAGAACAGTTCACATGTTTGTGCTAATGGCTCTAGAGAACTCTCTAGATAGATTAGAAAAACTCTTTTCAAATACAGGTGGAAATTTTGCAAAAACTCACCATGTAATAGCCACAAGAAATTCAAGCAATAATGAAAAGCAGAAATAACATATGGAAATACAAAATTAAAAAAAAAATTACAAAAGGACACCATCTTCAATCTAAACACCAAAGAAATATAAAAACATAAATTAAAAGTTATTTTTAAAGCAACAATAATGAGATCATAAACCGGTAGAATATGAGTTCAGCAAGGTGGCTACAAAAGTCAACTTAAAACTCTCCAGATATTAAAACATTGAGAAACAATAGGCTGCAGGATACAGCAACAGATAATCAGAACAATGAACAAAAGCCTGGTAAACTCACCAATGTGTAGAAAATTAATGCCTGATTAGGGCTTTGTTTCAAATCAACACAGAGATAAAAGGAGTATTCAGTAACTGTTGGGATAATCTGCTAACAATTTGGAGAGAATGATATTCCCACTTTGCTCCTCTGCAGAGATAATTTGCAGATAGATTAATGACTTAAAAATGAAATAATGAATTCCAAAAGTTTTAGAGGAAACAAAGTCTAAAATATGCTTATAACCTTGGGATAAGACAGGCCTTCTTAAGCAAGCCATAATATGCTAATGTCATTTGGGAAAAGATTGATGAATGTGAGTACATCATAATTTAAAACTTCTGTGTGATGGAAAATAGTGCCACAAAGTTAAAGTGTAAGCTATGTTCTAGGAAAACATCTGTAATACATGAAATAAAGATTAATGTGCAGAACGACAATAAGAAAAAGGGGCAAGGAATACGGTAGGAGAGGAAATTAGGAAAATGAACCAGCAAGTCATAGAGTTTTATGTGATCAATAAACATGGAGCAATACTTCAGCTCAGGAATAATCAAGGGAAAACCTGAAACCGTAAGATTTTGCTCTGCACCTGAGTTTTGTCAGCTATAAAATAGGAACAGTAAAGGACCACACCTCATAAGACTGTTATGGGATTAAATGAGTCAGTACATACAAGTATAGTTCTTGGGGGCAGTGCCTGGAACTTAATCAACAATCTATAGGCATTAGTTACGACTAGCTTTAGCGCACTGCAATAATCTGAGCAGCAAAAAATCTCAGTCTTGGTAAAAATAAAGTTTTGGCAAGGGTGTGAGGAAAAAAATACTCTCACATTGTCTTGGTGAGAATATAAACTAGTCCAGGCAATTTGGCAACATCCGTGAACACACACAATGGCTGTACCCTACACCTGGCCATCACCGACTCAATGGACGTGAGTTTGAGCAAACTCCAGGAGGCAGTGAAGGACAGGGAAGCCTGGCGTGCTGCAGTCCAAGGGGCTGCAACGACTTAGCGCCTGAGAGCAGCAAATACCTGGCAATTCCACGTTGGCACCTAAGCTAGAGAAACAGTCCCCTCTCTGCAAAGGAGGTGTGTGCAGACAAGAAGACCAAAGATCGGGGGAAAAAGACCCCTAAATGCTCATCAAAGGAGGACTGATTACATTAAACATGGTGCTTTCAGATACCGTGGGTGTCGATAGAAATGAACTGGAGGTACACTAGCATGGAAGAATCTCTAAGACGTATTTTTAAGGGAAGAAAACAAGTTGCAGAACACCTGGGAAAGCAACGGCCACGAGGCTCCCACGCGCCTGTACCACCTATACGCGCCTGGAGGGGGGTCTGGGAGGTGGCATACCAGCCCAGCCCCGGAAGAGTGGAGCAGCACTGATCTGCTTGTCACGGAAAGCTTAGTAGCTTTGTCTGCATTTGTCTTCCCTGTGGCTCAGCTGGTGAAGAATCCGCCTGCAGGGCGGGAGACCTGGGTTCGATCCCTGGGTTGGGAAGATCCCCTGGAGAAGGGAAAGGCTACCCACTCCAGCATTCTGGCCTGGAGAGTTCCTGGACTGTCTAGCCCATGGGGTCACTAAGAGTCGGACATGACTGAGTGACTTTCACTTCACTACATTACTTGAAAGATTTAAAAGAAATGTTTTCCTTTATGAATTTTTAGAAATAAAAATAAATAAGATATAACCCTAACCCTACAGAGTCTTCCTGGGGCTTCCCAGGTGGCGAAGTGGTAAGAATCTGCCTGCCAACGCAGGAGACATGAGATGCAGGATCAATCCCTGGGTTGGGAGGATTCCCTGGAGGAGCAAATGGAAATGGCCTCCAGTACGCTTGCCTGGAAAACTCCATGGACAGAGGAGCCTGACGGGCTATAGTTCATAGATTTGCAAAGAGCTGGACATAACTGAGCAACTGAGTATGCACGCGTGCACACACACCCCACTACAGATCTCCTGGCATCCCTACAAGCTCGGACCGGATCAAAGTTCCTTCCAGCTCCAAGAATCCATGATTTCATCCTTCTTACAGGAGGTCAGATTCATATAACATAACATTAATCATTTTCAATGTACAGCTTAGCTTGTACAATGCCGTGCAACTGTCGCTGTTAGCTTAGCTCTGAACATGCTCATCGTCCCTAAAGGAGACCCCAACCCAATCAGCAGTCAAGTCCTCCCCCCAGCCTGTGCCACCCACTCGTCTGCTTTCTCTCGGTCTCTCTGCAGCTGTCCATTCTGGACATTTCTTATCAGTGGGATCCTCCGGCAAACGGCCTGGTGTGCCCGGCTTCTTTCACCGAGCATGATGGTTTCTCCTTGTGGTCGCTCTTGTCGTCACAACACCCCTTCCCGTGGCTGAATGGTGGTCCGTGGCTCTGCCACACTTGGATTGTCCCGTCACCTGCTGACGTGTATGTGGGCCACTCCGCTGTTTTGTGAGTGGTGCTGCTGTGATCCTCTGTGTGCAGGATCTGTTTGCATGCCTGTTTCCAGTTCTTTTCGGTACCGACCCAGGAGAGGAATTGCTGGGTCACATGGCTGTTCAGGCGCCCAGTTGTGGCCAGCTCCTTAGCACCCCGTGGACTGTAGCACTCCAGGCTTCCCTGTCCTTCTCTATCTCCCGGAGTTTGCTCAGACTCATGTCCTTTGAGCTGCTGATGGTCGCAGGGTAATTCTATCTTTAACCGTTTGGGGGGGCTGTCACAGCTTTTTCACATCATGTGCACCATCTTACATTCGCACCATGATTCATTTTTAAGATTTTTTTTATGTGGAACATTTTTAAAGCCTTTATTGAATTTGTTACAATACTGGTTCTGTTTTATGTTTTGATATTTTGGCCGTAAAGTATGTGGGATCTTAGTTCCCTGACTGGGGATTGAACCTGCATGCCCTGCATTGGAAGGTGAAG
>SJYV01000058.1:3641-17782 GCA_006410875.1 Neotragus pygmaeus | reverse complement strand
CATGTCGATGTATGGCAAAGCCAATAGAGTATTGTAAAGTAAAATAAAGTAAAAATAAATAAATAAATATCAAAGTAACCATTTACATGATTCCATCAAACTTGAATTGTAAAGCCTTCCTCACTCTCTACAAATCAAGAGAGTTTGTATTTTTTTTAAAAAGGCAAATGATCCACCTTTCAACAATATTGGTAAATATAGTAATGTGTTCTCAACTCTTTTATACTTATTTCTTCTATATTATCTGGTTTTCTTTATTCAAATGTTATATTCCAGTGCCCTGATGATCAGATNAGTTTGTATTTTTTTTAAAAAGGCAAATGATCCACCTTTCAACAATATTGGTAAATATAGTAATGTGTTCTCAACTCTTTTATACTTATTTCTTCTATATTATCTGGTTTTCTTTATTCAAATGTTATATTCCAGTGCCCTGATGATCAGATAGGGGACTGGGGGAAATGGAGAGTAAAAATTAACATATACACACTACTATATATAAAATATATGAAATCAACTAAAATATATAATCAACAGAGACCTGCTGTATGGCAGAGGGAACTCTACTCAATACTCTGTAATAACCTACATGGGAAAAGAATCTGAAAAAGAATAGAAGTATGTAGATGTATGACTAAATCACTTTGTTGAATGTCTGAAATAACATAGTAAATCAACTATACTCCAATATAAAATTTTTTAACGTTATTAAAAATAGAAGGGTAAGACAGAACTTAGAATAAGGGCTGCCAGATTTTATGAATAAAAATATAGGATGCCCAGTTAAATTTGAATTTTGATAAAGAACAATTTTTTTTTAGTGTTAATGTATCCCAAAAGTATATACTTATGCTTAAAATATTTGTTTATTTGAAGGTCAAGTTTTACTGGCCCTAATCTATAGTTTATCTGCTAACCCTATCTAGAACAGCTTTTCCCTGGGTCACAGATTTACCACCCACTAACCCTGTGTTAAGAAATAAGAGAGAGATTGTCTTCCCCACCTGCTGCAGTATGGCAGAGAATGCCAGTTCAGCCTACCTAAGAAGCTGCCAAAGGGTGGATAGGAGTGGTCTTCTAGTCCCCAAACAGCTGCTACTCCTCCCTGCTTCTTCTAGCAAATGTTGTTTGGTGCTGCCTTCAAGCACCATAGCAAAGCGCTTTGCTGGTTGCTGTAGGGGCCACAGAGTGCAGGTGTGTAATTTTCTCTTTACTGAGGGTCTGAGTAGAGGAAAGAAGAGATTTCTCTTTGACGTTCCAAGGAGAACACTTTGCCTGCTCAGTCCCCTGAGCTGGAAAAGAGAATCAATCTAACTTTTTTGTCTTACTCTAAAGGTGGAAGGGCGCCAGGCTGGTAGCTTGGTCAGTCACTCTCGAGTTTTATTGTGCCTAATATGGACCCAAGCACCTAGTGTTATTGCAGCCAGTATCGGTCAATGTTTGTTTTGTTTTTAGGTGAACAATCTTATTCACAGGCAGGGTATCGCTGGCTCCAATTCAGAGTTATTCTTCATAGAAGGACCATTTGTGTTGTTAAGAGCCGCATTGCATGTGGTCCATTTCTTTTTAGACTTGTGAGTTAAATCATTTTGCCTGTGATAGTGAGAGGTTGACCTGAAAGGATACATAGGGCATGACTGATTTACAGTGCAAAATAGAGACAGATTGCTAGCAGAACTGTTTAAATCCAACCATCATATCTTGCTGTCCCTAATTCCTTCAGGATGGCCCAGCGAATGTTCTCAAGGACAACTGATACTTGCAAAGGAAGAATCTTTCTGTAGATTTTTTAAGATTCCAAAGGGGGCAGTGATATACGGGCATTGTTAATGATGCCCTCTGGATTTGCTAAGAGTTCACAGTAGACAGAGAAATAGAGCCTGAAGCAATGTCATTGTCTCCCAGCTCTCTCAGTGACTTCATTTGTTGGAACTTCTGCCATCATCAACTTTTTCTAGTGTTTCAGGAAGATGTAGTTCCTAAATAGTAAATGGGGAATGCCATGCAGTGTAATGTATAGATGTAAAGGAAGATCTGTCTTGAATTCTAACCCCAAACACTTCAAGTTACCATTAAGCATTAACTGATTTGAGCCTTAGAGAAATCACATGAGATAGATTTTCTGAATCTTATTTTGTATGTGAAACTGAGGCATGCTGCTGCTGCTGCTGCTAAGTCACTTCAGTCGTGTCTGACTCTGTGCAACTGAGGTATAGAGAAGTTAAATAACCTATCTACTACAGTCATACAGTAAGTAGACAAGCCAGGTTTGAAACCAGATCACTCTGGCCTGCAAAGCCCTCACTTTTAACTATGCTGTTGAAAAGTACAAGAGAATTGCTAAGTACAAAAGTAACACCTTTCTACATGATATAGTTGGATCAATGAGAACTTGGAAGCCCTGAAGGAGTGTATAAAATGAGGTTCCAGTGAATCTAGTGTATACCGTTCTCCATTTCAAGTATTATTGTTTTCCTCCATTCAATCTCAGAGAGACTTTCTAATGAAGACAGAGTCAATTAGAGAATTATCTTTTCAGTCAACTGACAAAGCCAAATTGCATGGTATATTTTATGGGGAACATTAAAAGCTACATGAGAAATTAATTAGCCATTCATGAAGTGCCTGCTCTGAATAGTAAATATTTAAGAAGGATTCAATTAAATTTTATCACTGAGACCTGGCTTTTAAAGAATAAATTTTATATAAAATCTTTCAATAACAAAGTGACTGGTGCATAATATAGGTTTTGGAATCAACCAGAACAGAGACATGCTATCAATATTGTGCTATACCATTTTAAGAGGAAAAGCTCTTCGCTCAAAAAAAAAAAAATCTAGACAGTAGACACATACTCCTTAAAAGACTAATCCCTTTGATGAGAGCCCTGGTCAGGCAGGTTTCAGCATAGGTTCATAGAATAGATTCTAAATAGTCAGCTAAAAATTCATGTAGGGGCTTATTTTGACACAAGCTTGAAGTATGCAGCTTTCATCCTTGGATAATCAAGTCTGTCTACTCCCCTGCCATGCCACAGTGGGAGCATGTGTTTTCGTGTTACACAGATCTGAATTTAACTCCATGAGGTGAGTGACCAGGAGGTGGGTCACTTATCATCTCTAAGCCACAGTTTCACAAAAATAAGGGGGATAATAAACCCATTATGCAGTGCATCTGCTATTATCCCCAGGAAAGAATAGGCAAAAAGCCTTTCATCAAGACTGAAAACATTATAAAAATGGTATCACCACTGAGAATGCAGGAGTTGATGAAAGAATGTCTTTCTCATATAAAGGTTATTTTAATATTCTCTGGTTAGAAAGCAGAGGCAAGTGGGAAGAGTCAAACTAAACTGCAGGGACAGAGATCAGATTATTCACAGATGACAGAACTCAAGCCCTGAGAGGAGGTGTGACTTGCTTAAGGTCAAATATCTAAAGGTGTAAAGCCTTGCTTTGTTTTAGAAATACCATGTTCTATCCCTTGCTAACTTGCACTCAGTTGTTCAAGGCTTCTCAAATATTAGCTAATGCTCTAAGTTCCAGATAGTCATCCCCTGAGTATGCTACTTCTTCACAGGGAGCTGAGATGAAATGCCTCATTTTCTCTCATAGCAGATTGTGACTAGCACTGTGATAATTCCACATTTTTAGTTATAACTCTTGTGCTATTATACCAGTGAAACTATAGTTTTTGAAATCAGAATGATGATTCAAATGTTCAAATGTATTCCTTTAGCCTTTTCTGAGTGACAGCTAGGAGTAAAGGATATTATTCAATTTACCTTAAGGAGGCCCTTTGGTATTTATCAAAATGCAAGGATAAAAAAATATTTTATAAATCAGGCTTTAGTTACTCCAGCCTCTGAAAAATGAATCCTCTACTTTCAGCTCACATTAGCCCCACATTACATTTCTTTGTCTTGACAGGTTCTTTATATATATATATATATATATATCCCCTCTTATTTTTTCTTTAGTTACTGACAATTCAAAGTGTGGTAAATGACCTTGACTGCTATAAGTCTCTTTAATTTTTATGGATAAAATCTGGAGGAATGTAAAAGTAACTTATTAGTTAATTTTCCAGGGTCACTTTGCACTATGTTTATCTCCATATGGTTTGTATTATTATGTAAAATTTTGAGTAGTTTGTCCCAGATACATTTGATGGCAATGAACACTTGAAAGCAGTGAATTCAAGTGAAGTCCTGGCTGGCCTGCCTCATTTTTAAAATGTCTCTGTGTTATTCTTTATGGCCCTGTAGCCAGTCGAATAACCTCTGATAATAGATAATAAATAATAGGGGTGAGAAGCAATGAGGGAAAGAGAATGAATGATTTCATGGATTTGTGTTGCATTATTTCAGGAGCAATCCATAATTTGACATGAGTTGAGAAATTCTGTTTCAGCAGCATTGTGAGCAAAGACAATATCAAGCCTGGGTTTGATGCCTTCTAATGGAGCATAATGCCCTGACTTCTGTATTTCTGTGGTTCTTAAGCAGTAGCGCATATTAAAATCCTTGGGAGGAATCACTTAAAAATCTGAATGTTCAAGACCCACTCTAAGAGATTCTGATTGGGAACCACTGCCTAGAGGAACTTGAGATTCTGTGTGTAAACTAGAAAATCTCAAGAGAGGGTTTATTATTTTTTTCATATGTGGAAAAAATTAAGCATATGTGCTAGGAGGGCAAAGATTGAATTCAGTATGGTATAAGTTTCAGGAAAGCTATCCCAAACCAAATATATATCCCAAAGACAAACCTACCACATTCCTTGAAATCGCCATTATTAAAAAGTCATTTCTTTGAACATCTTACCAGAAATGACCTGTGTACACACATATTCTAAATTAAGTAATGTATTAAACTGCTAATTAACACTTTAGCGCAGATGAGATTAGCTCTCACCCTAATCCCAAGGGAAATGAGGCGCAAGGCAGGTAAATTATTTCTGATGTCTGTGAGAGAGGGGAGAAGGAAAGTTTTGTAACATGGGTAGTTGTTCCCAAGGAAAGCAAAGCCAGATGTAGCACCTGTATAAGAGAAAGCCTTAGGGCGACATGGGAGGAGTCAGTGAGTGGGGGAGCTGGGAATGTTGGCAAAATACACTTTGCCAGAGGTTATCCATTTGCCCTTAATGGAGGGAGCCTGTTTCTCCTAGTCTCACACGCTCAAGTCTTCTTTGCTTAGAATGACCCTCCACTGACCCTTATTTAATGCAAAGTGTTCATTTTAAATGCAAAGCAAGGAAAGGAGAAAGACTGGAGGGACTTAACCCTCCCATTTAGGTTTACATAGTATTTAATAGCTGGCTGATTTGGCCTGTTCAGCGAAGAGAAACACACACACACACACAGTCATGCATGCACACAGGCACACGCAAATGCATACTCAGAGCAACGTTTAAGTTTGTCAGTTAAACTGTGTTAGATCAATGGAAAAACAACTTTCTCAATCATTTTGAAATGCCATTTTCTTCTTGCTCATATGAACCTCACTCAGAGTTGTGGGTCCTACTACGTCCTCTGGCACAGAGGAGAACTGACTTGGGTGAAAGAAACCTTTCAGAAGACGTGTCAGAACCTTTCAGTATGCTGAAAATGCAAGCATAGGGATCCTGGCTGAAGGCTAGATAGAAGGGATGAGGGAAATGGTCTTGCAGATTTGACTGTTTTAAGTTAAATGAAAAATAGTGACTTGGTCAAAGTTCTGGCTTGATTAAAAAGCGGTTCAGGGACATTGGTAATCATGAATTCTCCTATGATTTTATCTTTCTTTCCAGATACCAGTAAAGCCCATTTGTCCAGATGTCCTGAGCAGCATATAGTTAAAAGACTATGTTCCCTTAAAAATGTGGTTTTGATTCATCTGCTCTTGGATCATCCCGTTGCTCTTTGGTCAGATGACTTGAGACTTGGACTTTTTATTATTTTTTTTTCTTTTTAATATTTGGCCATGTAAAAGAGGGATTAAAGCACATATCAAATCTAAGCAGCAGGATTTAAACCAAGCCAAACACATGAACTGTCTTTTTTACTTCCCCTGCTCCCAAGTTAGCATCTATTCCCTAAAGCAGCACCAATGTTTTTAATTAAGGAAGCCAGCTGAAGTGGCATGATTGGGGACCACTTTCTAAAGAGGAGCCCAGAATCTGGTTCTAAAGTCTTGGCAGATCATATAGTGGAATAAAAATCTAGTCAATATGAATTTACTGGAAATATGCTCAACTGCTCCAAACCCTCAAGCCCTTAACAGACTTAGTAGCAAAGGAAGGTGGGATATAGTGATTAAAATAATTTTGTGAATACCCTGTTACACCCTGATGAACTTCAATTGAGTAATGAAATTAGTTTTTTTTATATTTTCCTCCTCTGGTTTACCAATTTCTTCCTGTAAGGTTCAGTGCAGTGTCTCAGTGGTCCTTGGAATGACCCTTTAGTTGTGTTTTGTTTTTTTTTTTTTAATGACTTTTTAGAGCAGTTGATGCACTGATTCTACTTTCACATGTTAATACCCTTATGCAGTGGTTCCTAAAGTTTGGCATCTGGACTGGAAGCATTAGTATCACTCAGGAACTTGTTAGAGGTACAAATTCTGGGTTGCCACAGTCTATGAAGGTGCTGTTTTGTCCCTCTGTGGCACACACTATTATATATATCCCCATGTCAAGCACATGCATTTATATAGGTTATCCTTCAGATTAGGTTTTCAGAGGATATAGGCTTGAGAAAGGTAATTAAGACTCTTCCACAGTAAAAATAAACTATGAAAGCATGTCCTTGGGCATTGATAAAAGGAAATCTCCCGACTCCTCTACTCCCACACCACAAATCCCTAAAAGTTTAGAAATACATGTAGCCCTGGTTTTGATTATAGAATTAGTTACTTTTCCTTGCTTTGCATATGTATCCTGTTAGTGAATTGGAAACTTAAGCAATTTGTTCCTTACATCTTAATACACAGTCGAGTAGCATTTGGGGGCTGTCTTCGCAAAGTTCTTTCTTGGCAAGTCAGGGGTGGCAGCTTAGTGCCATGGTTTGGAGTACTATAACAGCATACTGCAGTAAATTTTCCTGTGATGATGGGCTAGAATTCACTAAATGTTTCTGCAGAACTTTCAGATCTGGAAACCTGGGCAAGATTCCTCAGAAAGGGCAGAAGTTAAGGATGGTAATGGAGAGAGCTGTATGATCCCCTCTCCTGGTAAGATTTACAGAATGAGCTACTTTGAAGGTGATTTTAGGACTTTTTTTGTTTTGCCACCGAACAGATTGTTCTATCCCAGCCTACTTAGCCAATCAATTTTATAATAAAAAAGAAACATTGTCAAACCAGTTGTTTGACTAAATTAATTCCTGATTAACTGTATAGCTGGCTATTTCATTCAAGATACAATAACCTCAAGACACAGCCTAAGTTTGGTACATTCCCAGAAAGAAACTGAGGAAACACTAACATCTGCAAGCTACATGAATATAATTTTATATTTCATTAATGGACTTTACATGAAACTTCATCATTTGAGTCACAGGAAGCACCAAACCTTTTATGGTCAAGTACACTTCACCTGTGTTTCTTTTAACCTGCACCCAAGTTTACCAAACCCAGGTTCACTATGGTGTTGTACATAACATCCTAAGTGCACGTGTCAGATGATAAATGTTCTTTTGCTCTGTCTGAGGTTAAGTTTCAGTACGCACAAGGGAATTCTTGGTTGTATCAGCTGTCTTTAGTCTTATTTTAAATAAATAAAACCTGGATTGCCTTTGGGAGCTGCTTATGGTATTGCAGAAAGCATAAACTTTAAATTCACTCGGGTGTGGGTTTTAACCATAACTCTACCACTTTCTGTGTGATCTTAGGAAAATTCCTTAACCTATCTGAGCCTCCTTATCTATAAAATTAAGGATTCTAATACTTACTTCACAGGATACAGTACCTGATACTTAAAAAGTACTCAGTAAAGGTTAGTTACCACCATTCAGGACAGATGAGTCTATACTTGAGAAACTAATCTTAATTAAGAGATATAAACACTGAGATGTCCTAGTGACCTGAAGGGAATATACTATTTGTCTTCCTGACAGAATCAATCATGAACTGTGTACATTTTGATATATAAGCTATTGTACAGAGGGGAAAAGAAGAAAGGAATTGAGGTTGGCACCTCTGTCCTTTGATTCAATAACAAGGGTAAAAAATGAGTTTTGATTTAGTGGAAGAAGCAATATCAAATGGTAAAATGGAAGCATGGAATTGTCTGGAAAGAAGCAAAACCTAGAATTAGGGGGAAAGGGAGAAAGTAATATCTTCATAATTGAATTAGGAGAAAATTCAGAAATAACTATAACGCAGTGCTTATTGTAGTAAGTACTATAAAGGGAGCTATGAATGAGTGGGGGCTTGTGGGAGAGAAGGACAAGACACTGAAAGTATTCTCGTTGAGCCAATTGAAAGTGGGTCGAGTTTCTGGAAGTTTCCTCCTGAAGCCCTCCTACCTCCTCTAACTGAAAGGCAAGTCTGCATTTGCCATACATGATTGTCTCCTCAGGTGACTGTCTCCTAAATTATGATCTTTATCTTATAAAACAAAAGAATGAAAGGAAAAGTATTGGCAGTAGAGACTTTTAAATATTCATGCCTCACTTTTTATTGAGATAGTAATATTTTTTAATTGTGTTCTGATTCTGACAGCAAGAAGATAATATGAAATCCTGCTAAAACCGCATTTTTTTTTTGGTGGAAGATAAAAGTTGTAATTAAGATATTAAGTCAGGTCTCACATCTTTCTTCATGCCTCACTTTTTAACACCTTTGTAATGTACCTAACACTAAGGGGACAACAAATTTAATAAATAAACTAAAGCGTATTAGTATGAATAGTCATTCTATAACTATTAGTCAATCAGCAGTCATTATAACAGGGCTTCAGACCACGCTTTGGTTCAAAAGGAAATAGTGAAATAGTAGATTACAGATGTCTGCCCTGAGCACAGCCCAAGGCTGTGAAGGTACATGTGCCTGTGCTGCCATGTCTGACTCTGTGACCCCATGGACTGTGGCCCACCAGGCTCCTCTGTCCGTAGGATTCTCCAGGCAAAAATACTGGAGTGGGTATTTCCTCCTGTAGGGGATCTTCCTGACCCACGGATTGAACCCACTTCTCTTGCATCTCGTGCATTGGCAGGCAGACTTTTTACCACTGTGCCACCTGGGAAGCCCCATGTCGGGGGTACACATGCCCTTTATATGCAGACACTGTCACAGGTCAGCAAGTTTGGAGATGTCAGAAAGAGACCGGGCATACAACTGCATGCTTCGTAGCTGAGCATTTTGAAGCTGCTGCGTCACCTGGCACTACTAGTCCCAATGTTCCAATCAGCTCGTGTACATGTGGGGCTCACGGGAGAGTCCCTACCAAGGAGAAGTCTGCAGCACCGCCTGGGCCTGATCCGTTTCTTTCCTTGACTTGACTCAAAATTCCCTAGTTATATGGTAACTAAAATAGCCCAGAATCCTCATGGGCAAGCAGTCTCCACAGTAGACTATGCAGCCTTCTGATCCTTGCTAATATACCCAGCTAAATGGTATGGGTTTTAATCAAATAGAAATTTAAAGAAACTTTAACATTAAACAAACTATGAACATTTCAAACTATTAAAGATCTACTCACAAATCAAATGAGGAAAAAATACTTTAAATGAAGGAACCAATGAAAACATGCCAAAGATGTATACCTCTAAAATTTAAGGTGACTTATTTGGTTTGAGCTTTTAATTTGATCTTAGCTCACATTAAGGTTTATTTTCAAAAGACGACAATGTAAAGGTATATAGAGGAACTCTCTGCTTTGGGTCTTCCATTCTAATCCGAATCTTGAAGACAGGCCAGATCAGATCTAGCTCCACTGGAAAACAAATATGCATCTTTGAGTTGAGTGGCAGGTTTAATTAGCAGTCACATTCCATTTTAATTGCCAGATTATTAGCAGAGACAGCATCTCCGTGAGTGACTGCATTGCATGCAAATTTGGACTAAGATACTCTGCTATGTCACTTTTTCCAAGGAAATTAAAACAGGCAGACAGGACTGGCTCCTCTCTGCTCTCAGAGGTGGCTGGTGGCAGTGGCTCTTTCCCCATAGCTTCTCCTCTGGGGACTTTTTCATGCAAGTAATCCTCTGAAAGGACACAGTGGGATAGACACTAAAACACTTAAAAAACCTCGTTTATAAACCCATCTGAGATTGCCTATTTCTCTACCTGCTTGGCAGCCTATCTGAAACAGGTTTAATCAGAAAACCAAAAAACCATTCTCAGGGCAGTGCATTTCACTCTTCATGGAGCACTGGCTCTCCTTGTTGGCTGCTCTTAAGTGGGACTCACTTCTGGACAAATAACTAATATGAGTTACTGTCTGTCTCTTTTCAAAAGATACATTAGCTTGAATAACACCATGTGAGTAGGTCTTGGGTAGGACGCAAGGATGTTCTGAGCCCTCTGAGTTGCTAAAACAGTCACATTGAGGAGGAGGGCAGGTAATACACAGGCTCTACAGCTGGATGGAAATCTTGTCCAGGCCCCTGCCCTCTACCCATAGCTCACCTGCCTACTCTCAGCTAACTCTCACAGCACCTCTGGTGGTGGGAACTCAGTGATTCCCATTTGATTGCCCTGGAGGTAGAGGTATGAAATCTACATCCAGTATCTTTGATTTTATCATTTTGCAAAATTGTTGGGTGGAGAATGCCAAGCTAGATGAATTACAAGTTCAAATCAAGATTGCTGGGAGAAATATCAACCTCATATATGCAGATGATACCACTCTAATGGTAGAAAATGAAAAAGAACTAAAAAATCTTTTGATGAGCGTGAATGGGGAGAGTGAAAAAAGTTGGCTTAAAAAACTAAGATCATGGCATCTGGTCCCATCACTTCATGGCAAATACAAGGGGGAAAAGTGAAAGCAGTGATGAATTTTATTCTCTTGGGTATCCAAAACCACAGGGGATGGTGACTGCAGCCACAAAATTAAAAGACACTTGCTCCTTGCAAGAAAAGCTATGACAAACCTATACAGCATACTAAAAAACAGAGACATCACTTTGCTGACAAAGGTCTGTATAGTCAAAGCTATGGATTTTCTAGCAGTCATTTATGGATATGAGAATTGAACCATAAAGAAAGCTGAGTGCCAAAGAATTGATGCTTTCGAACTGTGGTGTTGGAGAAGATTCTTGACAGTCCCTTGGACAGCAAGGAGATCAAACCAGTCAATCCTAAAAGAAATCAACCCCGAATATTCATTGGAAGGACTGATGCTGAAGCTGAAGCTCTAATACTTTGGCTGCCTGACGCAAAGAGCTGACTCATTGGAAAAGACCCTGATGCTGGGAAAGATTGAAAGCAAAAGGAGAAGAGGGTGGTAGAGGATGAGATGGTTAGATAGCATCATCGACTGAATGGACACGAATTTGAGCAAACTCCAGGACATAGCAAAGGACACAGGAGCCTGCTGTGCTTCAGTTCATGAGGTCACAGAGAGTCAGACATGACCTATCCACAAAACAACAACATCAAGTATTCTTAAGAAAAGATCAGCATCATTTACAGGGTGAGCAATTTGGTCACCAAGTTTATCTGTTTTTTTCCAGTTTTACCACTGACCAAAGCTCTCTGTCCAGAGTGCCCCTCAGTCCTGGGTAAAGCAGGGTAATTGGTCAGCCTGTTTTTAAATGCCCAAGAAGCGACTTAGCAGCAGCAGCAGCACACACACAAGGCACCTGGAACAGTGTTCTGCACCTCCAGGGAAGCTACTGGAACACCACTGAGCNGACTTCACTTTCACTTTTCACTTTCATGCATTGGAGAAAGAAATGGCCACCCACTCCAGTGTTCTTGCCTGGAGAATCCCAGGGACGACGGAGCCTGGTGGGCTGCCGTCTATGGGGTCACACAGAGTCGGACACGAATGAAGTGACTTAATAGCAGCAGCAGAGGAGATTCATGCTTAATGTTCCCACTGTCATTATTTAACTTTCATTTTTAAATGACAGCTTTATTGAGATAACGTTAACATAATTTTCACCTCTTAAAAGTATGTAATTCAGTGGAGATGTGTATAAGAGACAGGTGCTCCCCACAGGGGAATTTTCCAGGATAATGAGACTACTCTGTATCTTGATTGTGATGATAGTTACATGACTGTGTTTGTCAAAACACATAGAAATATACTCTAAAACAGGTACAGTTTACTAATGTAAATTATACCTTGATAAACCCAACCTCCCAAAATGTGCTCCACCTCCAATTTTGTTTTGCTTCTTGAAATTTGAAAGGGAAGGATTTAAAAGATATGTGGCTGGATAAATGGATAGATTTCCAAAATGCTACAGAGATAAAATTATGTAGCTATAATAGAGCATTGAGACTGAAACCTCAGAAGCATAATTTCAGGCTCAGCCACACCTCTGGCTATACCCCTCCTCCAAGTGACACCACTGTTTACTTACACTTTCTGAAGCTTGTTTCTGCCTCTTATAAGCTTGAGAAGTTGGACTAGAACCTCATTAAGGTCAGGCAGTTCTCTGTTGAGGTGACCTGATTTGGGGGGAGGGTGGGAGGAACAGTTAGGGAGATTTGTTTAAGTGTCAGAAAGTAAATCATCTGTCACAGAAACAGGTGGAATGGATAATATCACGTGAAATTTGAGAAACATCTGTTAGCCTATAGCAGTGTCTGGGTCAAGATGGAGCCACCTGGGTCGAAGTGATGTATTAATATCAGGTTGCCGAAATCAGAATCTGGTTGACTCAAGACATTTTTGTCAGTGTGAAAAAAAAAAGACTAATATCAGTTTTATAGTTTTTAGGATTGTTTTCACTTTCATTGGGAATTTTTTTCTTTTTGAGCTAGTGGCAGAAGAGGGGAAAGTGAATTAATGAACAGTTATTTTCAGTGTAAGAGAATTATACTCATCTTAGAAGAGTAAAGATTGCCTCTAAGAGGAGTGGGTATTATTTTAAGAATATTTTATTGTCTTGCTTTCCTGTAATTGCTCGCTCAAAAAGATCTCTTTCAATTAGAGAAATGAGAGAAACCTGTATCATTGATTGTATCAGTACTGAATGTGAAAGAGTAATACATTGAGCAGTGTTGATATATGCTTTTAATATAACCTGATTATGTTTAGGAGACATGATTTCTATTTCCAGGCACAAATAGATCGGTTAAAATAATAAACTTGATAAGATGATGATTTTGAAAAAGGCCAGGGCAAACTATGTTCTCTGGTTGAACTTGGTTATCTTCAACCTATAAAGAGNTGCAAAAGGTAAGAAAGCAGTGTATTATTGAAGATGTGTATAAGAGACAGCACAAATAGATCGGTTAAAATAATAAACTTGATAAGATGATGATTTTGAAAAAGGCCAGGGCAAACTATGTTCTCTGGTTGAACTTGGTTATCTTCAACCTATAAAGAGCATCTGTAAATGAAACCTGCTGGATAAGATTCTCTAGTGATAAATTAGAGTATTTTTATGTCAGTGATTTGTCAAACAATTATATATAGCTAGCATCAGCATGATTTTAGCTACTCATAACCCAGCAAGGGTGTGGTTAAGATAAAATGTGGCTTGAACCTAGAGAACAGCAGCAACTGAGAAGTCTTTATATATCTCAGAAACACACTGGAATGTGTTCCTCCACAGTGCTTGGAAATCAGGCTTCAGTTAATTGTAAAATACTTAAAAATATATGATATAGATATCCTTAGTGAGAAGTAACTGCTTTATAGTGTGCACTTAATAACAGCATGCACAAGGAGAATTCTTCACACTAGCTTACTTGATGTTTCCATAATCATATGTGTAATAGTGCGAGGGTGGGAGGGTACAGAAATCTTCTGAGGGGATAAATGGGTAGCTGAGTCGCCCTTGCTACACGGAAAGCTTGGAAAGAATAACAAACCTGGTTTATGGTCATTTTTAATAGCCTAGTTGACCCTGAACTTCTTGAAGGTGAAGTCCTTGACTTAATTTGTTTTTAAAGCTCAAGCCCAGCACCTTGCATTGAATGAATTAGTTCTCTTTGGTTTCTTTCTTTCTTTTCTTTTCTTTTTTTTTTTTTTTTTTT
>SJYV01000053.1:0-11095 GCA_006410875.1 Neotragus pygmaeus | reverse complement strand
TTTTTTAAATTTCATGGCTATGTCTTTTTTATGACAGCATTCTTATGGCAGAAAGCAAAGATGAACTCAAGAGCTTCTTGATGAAAGTGAAACAGGAGAGTGAAAATTTGACTTAAAGCTCAACATTCAGAAAACTAAGATCATGGCATCTGGTCCCATCACTTCATGGCAAATAGACGGGGAAACAGTGGAAACAGTGACTGACTTTATTTTGGGGGGCTCCAAAATCACTGCAGATGGTGACTGCAGTCATGAAGTTAAAAGACACTTACTCCTTGGAGGGAAAGTTATGACCAATCTAGACGGCATATTAAAAAGCAGACATTACTTTGTCAACAAAGGTCTGTCTAGTCAAGGCTATGGTTTTTTCCAGTAGTCATGTATGGATGGGAGAGTTGGACCATAAAGAAAGCTGAGTGCCGCAGAATTGATGCTTTTGAACTATGGTATTGGAGAAGACTTTTGAGAGTCCCTTGGACTGCAAGGAGATCCAACCAGTCCATCCTAAAGGAGATCAGTCCTGGGTGTTCACTGGAGGGACTGATATTGAAGCTGAAACTCCAATACTTTGGCCACCTGATGTGAAAAGCTGACTCATCTGAAAAGACCCTGATGCTGGGAAAGATTGTGGGCAGGAGAAAAAGGGGACAACAGAGGGTGAGATGGTTGGATGGCATCACCGACTCAATGGACATGAGTTTGAGTAAACTCCAAGAGTTGGTGATGGACAGGGAGGCCTGGCATGCTGCGGTTCATGGGGTTGCAGAGTTGGACTTGACTGAGCAACTGAACTGAACTGAAGGTAAGACCTGCATCTGATTTTGTTTTTTTTTTTGACCTTACAGTTGGTACTGAAATAACAGTATAGTGAAAGGATTTCTGAGCAATGCAGTTCAATTTCAACACTGAATATTCTGAAAGGAAGTTACAGGTTGCTTGGTTTCTTTTTTCTTTAGCCTTTGTGGTTTCAATGACCAAACAGTTGGTTCTGGCTGCTGGCAAGCTCTTGAAGCAGGGACAGGGGATTTCAAAATAGTGCTGTGTACAGAGAGCACAGATGCTCTTCAGTGTTTTTTAGCCCAAGTCCCTTCTTTTCAAGGCCACAGGCTTGTGCCAAGTTTGGAGCAAGCCAACAAAACAGGAGGCAAGGCATGTGTCCACTCTCTAGCAACTTCCCTGATTCACGTGGTCAAGCTGAAACAAATGTCTTGGGTATCGACTATTTACCAGGCACTGGCAAAGAGTCTACCTGAATGAATTGTGGGATGGGACCTTGCCATCAATGGGAAGTAGAGATAGGGGCAGCATGGAGAGGGCCGAGGCAGTGATGCTTGTTTATAATGAGTGATTGGAGGCACAGGTAGATTGACTTACATGTCTCAGTGAACAGAGGCTGAAGTAAAGAAAGTACTCATTCTCCTGTCCTTGCTTTAATTCAGATACTTTTCCTCTCTGCAAACACTTAACGATTCTGTCTTACTTCTCTTGTACCATCTTCCACACGGCAGGAAGGATTATATTTCTAATATCACTGCCCTGATGAAAACCTTCAGTGACTTTCCATCAGCTCCTTAGCATCATTTCAAAGCCTTCTATTATTTGGTCCCTTTTTGCCCTTCTGCTTCATCTTTGCCACTTTCTGCCTTGTATGTTATGATTTTTAGGTCTACTTCATGTGTTCATAAATACCTTGAGCACAGAGACTGTTTCTCGCTTATCTTTTTCTCTTTAACTACAAACATAATGTCTAGCAGATAAAAGAAGCTCAATAAGTATGAGCACACTGGTTTACAGAGTTCAGGCACCATGCCTTATATATGTCTATTTCTAGCTGTTACTGGGGATGCCGTGCTGTGCTTAGTTGCTCAGTCATATCTGACTCTTTGTGACCCCATGGACTGTAGCCCACCAGGCTCCTCTGTCCATGGGGATTCTCCAGGCAGGAATACTGAGTCGGTTGCCATGCTCTCTTCTGGGGGATCTTGCCAACTCAGGGATCCAACTCAGGTTTCCCACATTGAACTTTCTATTCTCCTGGTAATTTGATAAGGGCAGAATGTCAATGATACTAGGAAGCAACATTGCTTGTGATAAAAATGCTTGAGCGCTGCAATTAAGATTGAGGGAACTATATCAGATTCTACATATACGTGAGATTTTGTAGTATTTGTCTTTATCGGTCTGTTTTTTTTTTCATTTAGTATAATGTCTTCTGGGTCCATGCCATACTATATTGTTGCAAATAGCAGGATTTCCTTCTGTTTTTAAAAAGATGAATTATATTTCCCTGCATGTATGTATGTGTATATATACACACAAACACATATATATGTGTATAGCTATATATGCCACATTTTCTTTATCCATTTGGTCACTGATAGACATTTAGATTGTTTCCATAAATTTCTTGTGAATAATACTGCAGTGAACATGGGGGTACAGATAACTCTGATTTATTTTTTTATGGTAAAATTATTTAGCTCTTATTTTTTGGTTATGGTTAAATTCTGTTAGGTCTGTATACACTTACATTACAGCATTCTTACATTGCAAATAGGCAACTGTTATCACAGTTAAAACTGAATAGCTTTATAAGTATATAAGTACAGATTGAGTAATGATCTGCAGTCTGTGAAGAATCGGACACAACTGAGTGACTGAATTGAACTGAGTAATAATCAATGCCAAGGCTACTCCCTGTCCCCTGCAAACTGAGGGGACCTATGATTTGCTAAATTCTGTCGATTAAAGAAATTCAACAAAATATATTTGAGTTGAAAATTCCATATGCTTTTGTTGATGTTGATGTATGGCAAAAACCATCACAATATTGTAGAGTAATTATCCTCCAATTAAAATAAATAAATAAACTTCCACACTATCAGGGAAAAAGAAGGAAAAGAAGCTTCAAATTAAATATAAGAGCTGGCATATTAAATATCAGCATTCAGTGTGGTTTACATTATTCTGGTTTGCATTATTCTGATAATGTTATGTAAATCCGTGCTTGTATTATTCCTTCCAATTAAGTGACTTCTTATTAAGTATTGTATTTATTATTGCTTCTGGGTGAGAATGAGGGAGGGTGATATATAAATCCCAACTTAATAGATTAGATTCTTTGCTATTATCCAAATAAATAAAATGTAGATATGGAATAGGTGAGAAGGTATGGGATATATTTAAAATTAGATATCTCTTTGAAATTTGGATTGAGTTCTTTTGGATATATATCCAGAAGTGAGATTTAATTTTTTGAGGAAACTTCATATTGATTTCCATACTGCCTGCACCAATTTATATTTCTACCAGCAGTGTAAACAGGATGTCTTTTCTTCGTATCCTTCACAACACTTGTTCTTTGGTTTTTGGATAAAAGCCAACCTGATAGGTGTGAGACGATATCTCATTCTGGTTTTTATTTGTATTTCCCTAATATTAATCATTTTGAACATCTTCACACCTGTTGAACATTTGTATATGTTCTTTGGAGAAATGTCTATTCAGATCTTTTGCCCATTTTAAAAACCAGATTATTTTTGCTGTTGTTTTTATTGAGTTGTAGGAGTCAATGAGCTTATAAATTAATCCTTCTCAAGTCAAGTTTTGTGATTACTGCATTACAGCCTTGATTGCAGCCTTGTGAGAAATCCTGAGCGAGAAGATCCAGCTGAGTACCACCTAGATACTTGACCTACAGAAATTGAGATTAAAAAACAGATCTTAAAACAGTTTTAAGATCCCTATTGATAGTATCAGACTTACAGTTAAACCTGCTATATTCCAGATATATATGTTAGAAACTGAAAATAGAATTATAGAGATTGTCTCTGATTGCCAAGGAAAACAACATATAAGTAAGTAGAATATATGAGATGTTATGATTTATTCCATGCCTATACAATATTAGGTTTGATCCTTGGAACATATATTATCTGGCACATATATTATCCCTAATAATCATTAGCTTCTTCAAGGTAGATTATACTGCTATTTAACAGATTGGAAAACTGAATCTAGGGGAAAATAGTTGATTGGGTCAGCAACTCAAACCTAAAATGTGGCAGATTGGGGGTCGAATCTTAGATCTTTCTGAATTAGAAGTCTTTGACTATGATACATCAATCACTGCGATATCATGGAGGATAAAGATAGTTTATTTAACTTATATGCATAGTACATCATGAAAAACGCTGGGCTGGAAGAAGCACAGCTGGAACCAATATTGCTGGGAGAAATATCAATAACCTCAGATATGCAGATGACACGACCCTTATGGCAGAAAGTGANGTTCTCGGGAGTGACTGTAGATGGTTCTATCTGGGGACTGCCTTAGACTTTACTCAAGTAACCAATTTGTCAACTTGGAGTCCACCGTGCCTGTGGATATTTTTATATGTCATCATTTCTAGGGTTTATTTTCTCATGAAAACTATATAAATACCGAGGCATACGTAGCAGGCTAGAAACAAAATAGACCTTGAGCTCCTGGAAGGCTTGTGACATTTGGTTTTCTTGGCACGGGAGTTTTATTTCTTGTCTCCGTGCTCCTTTTGTACATTCTAGAAAGGAACTAATGACAGGCACTGAGTCAAACAAGGCCCAGACCGCTAGCCTTCCGCAATGCAAATGCTTTTAAACACAAGAACTCTGGTGTTTGTGTCACCTGTTTTCAGTTGCGAGCTGTGGCTCCCACAGGCACCAGCCATGCTCGCTGGAGAGCCACGTTAGTGTCCGCTTCGTGATCATTCTATCCTGAAAATGTTTTACTTTCTTGAGCTACCATTTGAGAATCACGTATTCTTCTATTTTCCAGTGTTACGCATTCAGAGCCTTGAGGTTTCTCTTCAGTATGGAAAGAAACAGACCACTCTTTAAAAGGTATGAGCTTAGAGAAATTTGGGTGACCCGTGATCTTTAGATTCAACTGTTTTCACAGGCCTGCTTTATATGCAAACAGTAAGAAAAGAAAAAGTCAAAATGCAAAACATGTGTCCTTAGATTTCTTAAAATCCACAGATAAAGCAAAGCAGCCCTAAGTGATTTCTTAACATGGAAAATTCGCAGAGTGACGAGGAAGCACACGAATCAAATCAGTACAGCTCTCTTCATTACCTGTGACTGCTGCAGTGTTTTGTTTCTCTCTCTTTTTAAAGACATTAACTTTTAAAGTGATGAAATAAAAACATGTGCTTGTTTTTGCCCCTTCAGAAATGTCCAAAANAATTTTCATGGGCATGCCTAACAATGAACTATGTTATAACTGGAGCTTAAGGCTTATTTTAGATATTGGAGTGTAGCTTTATTACAAAGATGGATTTTATCTATAAACATTGCATTTTGATCAACTTTGTATGTTCATGTGTATTAAAATATTGTGCACTAAATGTTTTGCCCTCGTCTGCTATTATATGGTCAAGGCATTTATCAGCACTAGTGTGATTCACTCATGTAAGTGGCACGGGTCAGGGAAAATTATTTCCTACATTTCCGCCTAATTAAATTTGTTTTCCAGTATTATATTAATTTATTTCTGGCTTCCATTTCTTTGTAACCAAAATAGTTACTGCATTTGTGTGGCACATTTGACTTTGTTGCTAAAGAAATTTTTTTTTTTTTAGTTTTCATTTAAAATAACCTGTACCTTTTTTTTTAATGTAACCAATTCAAGCACTTTAAGCAATAATGTCAATCTTGTGAAACTTCAATCAGTTTAATACCCTGCCTCTAAAGTTGTTGACAGAAAANCGGCACACAGGCCTGACCTTGGCGGAGGGCGACCACGGCACACAGCCTGGACATCTGCACAGGGCTACTGTGGCACACAGCCTGAACCTCAATGAAGGGCGATCCTGGCACACAGCATGGACCTCGGGAGATGTCGACCACGGCACACAGCCCAGACATTGGCGCAAGTCTACCGCGGCACACATCCCGGACCTCGGTGCAGGGCGAACGCAGCACACAGCCCAAACCTCAGTGAAGGGCGATGGGTGCACACATTCCAGAAATCTGTGCAGGGCGACCGTGGCACAGAGCGTGGAAATCATCGCTAGCCAACTGCGGAACACAGCTCGGACCTCGGCACAGGGCAACCGCAGCACACATGCCAGACATCGGCACAGGGCAACCACGGCACACAGTGTTGACCTCGGCACAGTGCGACCACAGCACACAGCCCGAACCTCAGTGAAGGGCGACTCCAGCACACAGCCCAGAACTCGTCGCCAACTGACCAGGGAACACAGCCCGGACTTCGGAACAGGGCGACCACGGGAACCAGCCTGGATTTCGGGAGTGGCGAACGTGGCACACAGCCCGGACCTCGGCAGAGAGCGACTGTGGCAGAGAACCTGGAACTCATCACAAGCCGACCGCGGAACTCAACCTGGATCTTGGCACAGGGTGACCGTGGCAGACAGCCCTGACCTCAGCACAGGGCAAATGCAGCACACAGCCCAGAACTCGGTGCAGGACCACTGCATCACACAGCTCATACCTCGGTGCAGGGCGTCTAAGGCACAAAGCCCAGAGTTCGGCACAAGGTGACCTCAGTACACAGCCCGGATCTCAGCACAGGGTGACACTGGCAAACAGCACGGACCACAGCTCAGGGCAACTGCAGCACACAGACCGGAACTCGGTGCAGGGCGACCACGGCACACAGCCCGGACCTCAGCACAGGGCGACACTGGCACACAGTACGGACCTTGGCAGATGGCGACCGCATCACACAGCCTGGTTCTTGGTGCAGAGCGACCTTGACACAGAGCCCAAAACTCGTCGCTAGCCGACCGCAGAACACAGCCCCGATCTTGGTGCATGGTGACTGCGAAACACAGCCCAGACCTCGGCTCAGGGTGACCACGGCACACAGCCTGAACCTCAGTGAAAGGCGACCATGGCACACAGCCCAGAAATCTTTGCAGGACGACCATGGCAAAGAGCTCGAAACTCATCGCTAGCCAACTGCGGAACACAGCCCGGACCTCGGCACAGGGCGACCACGGCACACAGGCCTGACCTTGGCGGAGGGCGACCACGGCACACAGCCTGGACATCTGCACAGGGCTACTGTGGCACACAGCCTGAACCTCAATGAAGGGCGACCGCAGCATACAGCCCAGAAATCTGTGCAGGGTGACTGCGGCACAGAGCCTGTAACTCGTCGATAGCCAACCGCGGAACACAGCCGGACCTTGGTGCAGGGCGATCGCAGAACACAGTCCAGGCATCGGCTCATCTCAACCGCGGCACATAGCCCGGACCTCAGCGCAGAGCAACTGCAACACACAGCCTGAACCTCAGTGAAGAGCGACCAAGGCACACAGCTTGGACCTCGGTTCATTGGGACCCTGGCACACAGCACAGATCTCGGGAGATGGCGCCCATGGCACCCAGAACGGACATCGGCACAGGGCGACTGCGGCACACAGCATGGACCTCAGTAGGTCGAGACCACAGCACACAGCCTGGACATCGGCGCACGGCGACTGCGGCATACAGACGGAACCTTGGCGCAAGGCTAACGAGGCACACAGTCTGGACCTCGGCTCAGGACGACTGCGGCAAACAGCCCGAAACTCAGTGAAGGGCGACCACAGCAAAAATCCCTGAAATCTGTGCAGGGCACCACGGCACAGAGCATGGAACTCGTCACTAGCCGACCGCAGAACACTACCCGGACCTCGGCACAGGGTGACCATGGCAAACAACCTGGACCTCAGCAAATGACCACCGTGGCACACAGCCCGAAACTCAGTGAAGGACGACCATGGCACACAGCCCAAAACTCGTCTCTAGCCAACCGCTAAACACGGCCCGGACTTCGGCACAGGGTGACCGCGGGACACAGGCCGGACCTCAGTACACGGCGACAGCGGCACACAGACCGAACCTCAGTGAAGAGCAACTGAGGCACACAGCACGGACCTCAATGCAGGGCAACCCTGGCACACAGCACGGACCTCGGGAGATGGCGACCGTGGCACACAGCTCGGACATCAGCGCAGGGTGACTGCAGCACATAGACCGGACTTCAGCGCAAGGCTACCACAGCACACAGCCTGGACCTTGATGCAGGGCGATTGCAGCACACAGCCCAAACCTCAGTGAAGGGCAACCACGGCACATATTCCGGAAATCTGTGCAGGGCAACTGCGGCACAGAACCTGGAACTCATCGCTAGCCAACTGTGGAACACAGCCCAGACCTCAGCGCAGGGTGATGCATCACACAGCTCGGATTTCGGCACAGGGTGACCACGGCACAAAGCCCGAAATTCAGTGAAAGGCGACCGCGGCACAGAGCCCAGGCATCGGCGCAGGGCGACCGCTGCACACAGGCCGGTCTACAGTTCAGGGTGACTGTGGCACACAGCCCAGACTTCGGCGCAGGGTGATCGCGGGATGCAACTGGACCTCGGCGCAGGGTGACAGTGGAAAACATCCCAGACATCGGTTCAGGGTGACCGTGGCACAGAGCCCGGAAATCTTAGCTAGCTGACTGCAGAATATAGCCAGGAGTTTGGGGCAGGGTGACTACAGAACACAGCCTGGACCTTGGTGCATGGTGACCTCGGCACACAGCCTGGACCGCGATGCAGGGCGACCGTGGCACACAGCCCGGACTTAGGCACAGGATGATCACGGCACACAGCCCGGACCTCGGCACAGGGTGACCACGGCACACAGCCCGGACATCGAGCAGGGTGACAGCGGCACACTTCCCGAACCTCAGTGTAGGGCGACCGTGGCACACAGCCCAAATCTCAGTGAAGGCCGACTGCGGCACACAGTCCGGAACTTGTCACTAGCCGACCACGGAACACTGCTCGGACTTCGGCGCACTGCGACCTCGGCACACGGACTGGACCTTGGCACAGGGCGACCACAGCACACATCCCGGACATCGGCACAGGGCGACCTCGGCACACATCCCAAACCTCAGTGATGGGTGAGCAAGGCACACATCCCAGACCTCGACAAAAGGCAACCCTGGCACACAGCATGAACGTCGGCAGATGGCAACTGCGGCACACACCCCGGACCTTGTCGCAGTGCAACCGTGGCACAGAATCCGGAACTCGTCACTAGCCGACCTCAGAACACAGCCCAGACCTAGCTGAAGGGCGACTGCAGAACACAGCCTGGCCCTGCCGTGGGGTGACCGCAGCACACAGCCCGGACCTCGGCGCAGGGTGACCGCAGCATGCAGCCCGGATCTCGGTGAAGGGTGACTGCGGCACACAACACGGACCTCGGAGCAGGTCGACCGTGGCCCACAGACTGGACGTCGGTGCAGGGTGACACTGGCACACAGCACGGACCTCAGCTGATGTCGATCACATCACACAGCCCGGATCTCGGCACAGAGCATCCACGGCATAGAGCCCGGAACTCATCTCTAGCCAACCGCAGAACACAGCCTGGACCTTGGTGCTGGGTGACTGCGGCACACAGCCCGTCCTCAGTGCAGGGTGACCGTGGCACACCAGGAGGACCTCGGCTCAGGGGGACCATGGAACACCGCAGGTAACTCAGCCAATGGCGACCACGACACACAGTCCGGACCTCGGCACAGGGCGACGGCGGAACACAGCCCGAACCTCAGTGAAGTGTGCCCAAGGCTCACAGCCTGGAAATCTGTGCAGGGCGACTGCGGCACAGAACCGGGAACTCATTGCTAGCCGACTGTGGAACACAGACCGGACCTCAGCACAGGGTGATGTGTCACACAGCCCAGACTTCGGCACAGGGTGACCACGGCACACAGCCCGAAATTCAGTGAGGGGCGACTGCGGCACACAGCCACGGCATCAGCGCAGGGAGACCGCGGCACACAGGCCGGTCCTTGGTGCAGGGCGAACACGGCATGCAGGCCGGACCTAGGTGCAAGGCAACTGCGGAACACAGGCCAGAACTTGGCGCAGGGCGACCACGGCACACAGCTCAGACCTCTGCAGAAGGCTACGGTGGTACACGGCCCGGACCTCGCCGGACCTCGGAACAGTGTGAAAGTGGCACAGAGCCCGGAACTAGCCACAAGCCGAGGGCAGAACACAGCCCGGGACTTGATGCAGGACCAGCTTGGCACACAGCCTGAACCTCAGTGAAGGGTGAACGAGTCACACAGCATGGACCTCGTCACTAGCCAACCATGGAACACAGCCTGAACCTCAGCGAAGGGTGACAGCAGCACACAGCCCGAAACTCATCTCTAGCGGAACACTGCCCGAACTTTGGCACAGGGCGATCGCGGGACACAAGCCAGACCTCGGCACAGGGCGACCGCGGAACACATCCTGGACATCGGTGCAGGGCGACTGCGGCACACAGCCCAGACGTCGGTGAAGGGCGACACTGGCACACAGCATGGACCTTGGTGCCGGGTGACCGTGGCATACAGCCTGGACCTGAGCGCAGGGTGACACAGGCACACAGCATGGACCTCGGCTGATGGCGACTGTATTACACATCCCACACCTCGGCGCAGGGCGACTGCACCACAGAGCCTGGAATTTGTCACTAGCCGACCACGGAACAAAGCCAGAACCTCAGCTCAGGGTGACTGCAGCACACAGCCCAGACTTTGGCACAAGGCTACCGCAGCACACAGCCCGGACCTCGGCGCAGAGAGACCACGGCACAGAGCCCAGAACTCATTGCTAGCCGACCGCGGAACACAGTCTGGACCTCGGTTCAGGGCGACTGCGGCACACACCTGGACCTCGGCACAAGGCTACCGCGGCACACAGCCCAAACCTCAGTGAAGGGCGACCATGGCACACAGCACGGAAATCTGTGCAGGAAGACCGTGACACAGAGCTCGGAACTCGTCGCTAGCCAACCGTGGAACACAGCCTGGACCTCGGCACAGGGCAACTGCAGCACACAGCCTGGACCTCGGCACAGGGCGAATGTGGCACACAGCCCAAACTTCAGTGAATGGCAACTGCGGCAAACAGACCAGAACTAGTCTCCAGCTGACCGTGGAAAACAGCCCAGTTCTAGGTGCCGGGCGACCACGGCAGAAGCCCAGAAATCGGCGCAGGGCTACTGCAGCACACAGCCCAAACCTCAGTGAAGGGCGACCG